>JAAEAF010005804.1:0-86147 GCA_011037195.1 Triatoma infestans
ATTTCAAAAAAGGGAACAATTTCTCTCACAAAAAGAAAAATCCGTGAATAATGCCCAAAATGTTTTTTAGTGTTTTCTATTTAATAAAAGGATTCTAAATAACAATAACTGCCAATTAATGTTTGTAATAAGAGTTTAAAGAATTTCAAAAGTATTCACAAAAGTTAGAAACTTTAATTTTTTTTTTCTCCATCAAAGCTGGGATTCTGTTTATTTTTGGCATCTGCCTAATTTCATTCTCTCTATATAAGAACTTTACTTCTTACTTTTTTTTTTGTATAAAAATTAGTGAATTTTTTAACTTATTTTTAACTTTCAAATAATTTCCTCAAAACTGCAAATTGATGAAGTTTTATAAAAAAGCTGTATTAAACAACAAATTACCTTATAAAACATTATTTATTTTTTGTATAGAACTTTTAAAAAGCTTAAATTAAATAAATGCTTAAGCAAACAGTAACTGAGAGCTAAAAATCTATTGCCACACACAAGTACGATTTTTATCTTACCTTATTTTACAAGTTCGTTTAATACAAAAAAAAAATTTTGAAAAAAAAGAAGTAATTTATAAATGAACAATAGCAGGAAGCTGAAACTAATGTAATGGCAGCTGGAAATAGTAGGTGAAAATGGGAGAATGATAAAAATTGATAAGCATATAAACTGACACTTTATTCACTAAATTATTTTAAAAGGAAAAGAGTATTATGGAGTATAGTAGAGTGCCCGAGCGATGAGTGGCTATTTTTGATAGCATGACGTGGGGAATGGTAAGCGTTGAGCGATTTTGTCAGTTGTAAGTTGTAATTCTTACTTGTTGTAAAGGTTGATCTTGAGACTTGTTAACACTACATAGTTGATCTAGCAACTTCTTAAAAACCCTCAAATTTCCCACCTTTTTATCCCACCAGTTTTAGGGCTAGAGATAGCTTTTAGGAGAAAACATGGCTTTCCAAGTTGAAGTTCATTTGCCAATACATTGTTATGGTGGATGGCAGAGATACACTTGGAAATACGATGGTAACAATCGGTACGGCTGGTAATGAAACTATTGATGTCCAGCCACTTAATGATGAATTTTATCAATAAACGTAGGCTTGATTCCCATTACCATAGCAACAACCTCAATTAATGGAAACACTGTACAATATTAATGAAATAAATTCTTTATACAGGTAGTATATTGGGCTATATGTGGGACTTTCTTTATATTTTTTACTTCTACGGTAAGAGTTACTAGAAATGAGTGAATCAATCAGTTTACGGTAGATTTAAAGACTTAGATTGCTGTAGGGGATTATCGCACTGCGACCTGAAAGATCTATTGTGCCTCCCGGAACCTTCTCAATGCACTGCCGGCATGCAAGCATTGTTCTCTAGCTATAGACAACACTACTCATCACCGTACAGTGAGTTGTAGAGGCTCCTAGGAAGAAAAAAATTTAAGGGCAGCATGCTGGATTCGAATTCGGGACCTCCGCGTGCGGATGCCAAGTTCTAGGCATCGTGACTGAGCTAATCCCTTCCTTCTCCCTTGGCTTTCGCCAATTAACTAGGGACAGAGAACCTAGTTTGTGTACTGTATTTGTCCTTGTCTGTAAAGTGTAGAGTGTATGCAGTTTAAGTGTACTGAGTGCTGTTCTGATGAAGTGCATGGAGTACTGAGCTGTGGTAGCCCGTGGGGTCGCTACTCCACAAGTAACTGCATGCAACAGATATCCCTTGCGGGCATAGTTTACGGTAAGTAAAATAAGCATCACAATTGGGGACCGCTCCGGGATATTAATTTTAAAATTGATAGTTGCACCTAATTTGGTGTTCAAAGTAAAATAATTGCGATATTGAAGGAATAATTTTTGTTTATATAATTGCTGTTATTCTATAAGTTGTTTTATTCTATAAGTGTATTGGTAAATCATTTTTTTCCATTATTGGAATAATAACATTGATAGTAAATTGTTGTATATAATTAATAATATTAATAATAACAATAATAAAAATGAATGAAGGATATGAACTAAGATCAGGCATACGTGGCGTAGTACTCGAAAAAAAAGACGAGTTCAGTTTACAGGACACGGCAGAAACCGAGTAATCAAACATTAACACACACTTCCTCTATAACTAACTAATCCCAACATGACATCCTCAACTTGAATCAAAGATGAAATTGTTATTAGAACAATAAATGGAAAATTTTAACCAAAAACTTAATGAAATATTCATCAAAGAAATATCGTGTATTCGGATCACAAAACAAGATCACAGATAGTGTCACAGATATTTTAGTACCAATTTTCCTCCTGATTGAGGGGCAATTGGGGTATAAGAATACGATAAAAGAAATAGGACTTCCTTTATATTTTTTACTTCTACGATAAGAGTTTAATTTAAAAGGGTGAGTCAGTTTAACAGGAGCTCTTGGCTCCTGGTAAACATATAAAGTTTAATTTTAAGTGTTGCGTATTCCACCATATTTACTGAAATACATTGAGAGAGTAAAGAATATTTTTTCTACTTTATTTTTTTTATATCTTTTCTAAATCAAAAAAATGTCCTTACGCGTTGTTTTAGTGGCTAGCGCACTCGCCTTTCGTGCGAGAATTCAGGGTTCTATTCCCTGTGAGGGCAAAGTCGGTGTTGACCCAGCATCGTGATGTGAAAAATGGGAAGCTACAGTTAGTAGCGCCCTAGGTAGCGAAGGCCGGAACTAAACAGCTTGGGAACGGCGGCGTGACACGTCCTTGCAAGCCTTGGCCTTTCATGGGCTGTTGCGCCAAAGGGTTTTAAATCCCTTATAGTTGTATGTATTATGTGAATAAATTCATTTGGTATATAGTATTGCATGCGTCAATAATTTTATATTTCAACTTTTAACAGCAATAACCTTTACTAATTAATAGAATATTTCTCAAGAAACACGATAAGCCAAAGAAACGGTAAGTAAAATAAACACCGCAATATGTACATAAACAAAATAAACATAATAAAACCATACGAAAGTCAAAAAATAAAGTTAATAAAGATAAAAGGAATTTTTTTTAGGTTAGGAATTATAAATATCAGAACCAATAAATATTAGTAAACAAACAGCTTTATCATGGCTGTTATTAATTGTTAGAATCAACATTTGTATTTCATTTTAACAAGTCTTTGTATAAATACGTTTATAAATGTAATTATAAAGGGATTTAATTTTATAGATTAAAATATTATTAAATTCACTATTGAATTCTTGTTCTATATAATCTGTTCATTTCTAGAAAAATTAAAGACATCTAATAATTTCAAATTAAGAATAGGTATAGTGTATTTAAGATATATGCTAGTTCTTCTGTGTACCATTGCCCAGTCTTGCAGCAGTAAATTAAAACTGTATTTTATTGGCTAAACAGTTGAACGTCTATTATTTTTAGTTGAAACATATTTCTAGGAAAACTAATTTGGGTGGGGGGTGGGGGTCATTAACAGCAACGTAAAGCGGCGTTTACACGATCAATATTATTGTCAATACCAGTATTGACAATATTTCCATCAATACTCATACTAACCACTATCAATATTTCATTACCTTACACGATCAATATTATTGTCAATACTACTTACTATTTCTGCCACTAGGAGAGTGTATTTACGTGTTTATACTCATCAGTTTAGTTGTTTTTTTTTTAACCTTTAAAAAATGAATAATCGTTCTAAAGCTTGCGTAGCTATTATTTTGGCCCATGGTTATAGTTAGCTCTTTACCCTGCTGCTCACTTTATTAATATTGTATAGAAAACTCAAGGGGGACAGCTCTAATGTTTCTTATTTAAATTACTTCCATTATCGTTCACTCTTAATTAATTCCTTTATAAAACATCGAAAATAAACATTTATCCTAATGATATATTTAATAAAATATAATATAATTCTGGTAATTTTGTGTTGCATGTTTTAGATACATTTATTTTTTATTAACACCTTAGAAGGCAAAATACTAAATCTTTATCTAACATTCCACCAAAATCAGGCATAAACAAGGAAAATTGTTTGATTGACTTTTCATGTAGACATGTAGTGATTTAATATGCCTACCATTCGGAAGGAAAGTTAGAAGCCTATTTTCTCTCTATATTAAACAGCATGGCATATAAAAACCCTTTTTGAAACAAAAAATTAAATTAACTGCGAAACACTCATACGATTTTTCTAATAGTGCAATTGTCAGAGTTCAAACTGAAATGTTTTCTTAAAATGGAAATTTTAAATTAATTGGGCCAGTCAACTTTAATATATTATAGGAGATGTTATTACATAGAATTCTTTAACCTATTATAATAGTATCGCTTTTGTTTTGTACAGGTTAGTTGCAACGTTCGATAAAACTATTGAACTGACCAATAATATTGTCGATATCCCCTCCAATTCTCAGTATTGATAGAAAATCTGAATTTCATCAATACTCTTGTCAATACCGACCATCAATACATTTTTTTCACTTTACACGATCAATATTATTGTCAATACTCTAAAGTATTGTCAATATTATTGATCGTGTAAAACACGCTTTATGACATCTTGTAAAAGAATAGGTATCTTGTTTCATAAAATAGAACTCTCAAGCAAAAGTACTAGTTAACCTGATCTTCCCCCATATCTCGATAGATTTAACAATCGATACAACACTTTAATACAGAGTATTACTTTTAATAGGAAATTCTCACCTCAAAATTGAGATTATTAATAAACTTTCCTATAGTATATTCTTGTAATGTTTAGAACAGGAAATAACTGAAACTTCTAACTAAGTTAGTTATATTACTTTCTCTCTTGCTCAAATATGTGTGCCGAAAGTATATTTTAGTATCATATTTATCTTTCAGTTCAATGAATTTATTATAAGTCCTGTTAATTAACACTTTATGACATATTATAGTTGTTTATAGAAGACTTTAAAAATATATACGATTCTAATTATTTAAAAATGTCCATTCGCTCTCTTTCATTGGATGCCTTCTCTCTCTTTCCATATCTGAGGTTGAGTAACAATATGGCAGTATCCGGTATTATCAATTGCTCCCAGACTTAGTTAAATGTGTTACAATGAAACTCTTCTATATCTCGTTAGTCTTCCTTTAATTTTGGCTTCACTTAACTAATATAATCAGCATATATCTTTGTCACTCTATATACTAATATTCCTAACTCTATGGTCAGACAAAATTGTCGCCAATCAAAGTGACGACAAAACGAGAATCATTACTAATCAAACTAAATGATCATTTGCAACAATGCTCTTTAAGACTTAGATAAACTGAGGCATAAGATCCTGGGTCAAAAAATTGGGGTAAGCAGAGCGTTTGATCTTTCACCGTTTGTAGGTATGTCCCATTTATTCAGAATCTGCACGAAACAACTGTCAATCTTTTGTTAACCTCATTTTCCATATTGTTCTCTACAAAAGGCTCCAAGATGGCCTCAACATGAGGCAAGAAGAGACTAGGTCACTAATCTAATATTTTCTCAGGTCGTCTGAGGCACTTCGCAGCTTTATTAGAATAAAGTCCTAGTCTATTATCAACTCTTGTGAATCCTGATAATTTGAAACATTATTTATTTCTAATGACAGTTTTAGTGCCTCTTAATAGTTTTTTCCAGTTTATTTAGCTTTACAAAGAAAAGATTATACATATAAAGAAACATATAAGCAATAATGTAATCAGCGGTCTGTCGAGTACAATAAAAAGAAAAAAAAACATTACTGCCAAAATATAAATGAAGTATATTAATTGAGTATATAATCAAGACTTTTCCAAATTAAATTTATTAATTATAGACTTAGATAATTCCAGCCGAACTGTGCGGATATAATCAGGGATTGCCATTCATTTCTCCCATCCTATTCAACATGTTTGTTACTTCTTCTATATTCAGAACTGCTTTCTCTACAGTAGCAATTCTTTAGATTTGACATTTAGCAATGAAGTAGAGAGCTATTTCTGAGGCTTTTAAGTAGTACATTGAACATTCATAATTAGCATCAGCAATCCGAGATTTGTAATTTATATTAAGAAGTTCTACTCTTAATCTTTAAGAACCGCGAAGCCTTATCAAAAGAATGGGATTTTGAATTTTCAAAAATTATGATTCAGATTGGTGTATAAATCATGGTGGTTTTTGCCAAGGAAGATAGCTTCAGTTTTCACATACAAGTGCATTTTTTCCATCAATTTATTTAAAAATCATAATGAGATTAAGAACTCTATCGCCACTCTAATCACTGAAGGAAGCTAGTTCTATATTATGCAGGTCTGCCAATCTATCCAGTTTATCATAAAATTTATTTTCCTCTTAGTGTTATTAGAGATGTATAATCAAGGAGCTTGAAGTGCTTCAAAGAGGCATTAAAGGGGCAGTCAAGAGTGATTCGTGACGAACCATTCATAGCGCATTTAATTACAGATGAATGTCAAATGTCAATCAAATAGAATTATATAATTGAGTAGTTGGTTAGTCTATTACGGTCCACAATATCTGATATTTTATCCATCATTGCAAGTTTTTTATTTTCATAGCATTCATTCTAAATAGTTTTGGATTTTATTTTTACTTTCTATGTTCTACAGAGTTCGGTTTATCATCAAGTTTGTGTAGACGACTTCCATTTACAAAATTTTCTGTTACACAATACACCGCCTCTGGTAGGGGGAAAAATCTAAAACCAGAAGAGAAACCATGAGGGATGTTATCTCAGAAACAACAGAATTCTTCATTTTACCGACTTACTAGTATAATGGGTTAGATGAAGGAGAGAAATGGTTTGGTTTGAATGAACGACTAGATATGGCTGAACACTGTGTAATCTAAGAGTGACACTGACTGCCTGTATTTTACACTAAAATGGTAGAGTATGGTAGTGTGGTAAAGGGTAAGGTAAATGGCACGTTGTGGCTGCCGAGTGAACCCTGTTACATATCTATCTCCCGTCGCTGTATTTATGCAGTATGTCCCACTCTAGTCCGAGAGAGTGGTCCTGTCATTTCTGTCTCTCTTTCTCTGCTACGGGTTCTCCCTTTGGATCCTATTACACTAGTAAAAGTATACTAAAGAAATGCCTATTTTTTCAGGCGGGCTTAACGTCCAACTACAAATTAAGTGTCGAGGTCGGGAGCGGAATCACCTACTTACCTTCTAAATCACCTACTAATATTTTTAAACGAATATAAAATTTAGCAATTATATGCGGGACTCGTACTGGAGACTTCCCAGTTACAAGTCCATATTCATAACCACTACACCAACATTGTAAGTAAGATAGAAAATAGTGATGAAAATATTTTCTACCATGAATTGTTATATTTATTTGGGGCGGGTGTTGTTGATGATATCTTGATGTGAAGAGCAGGAAGAAGAGAAACTATCTAATGGTTGTTGTACTCTTTATGGGATGACGTAGTGATGCTATCAGTCCCAAAGAAAAATCTCGGAACCATTGGCGATTCAAACGGCAAGGAGTATTGTCAGGAATAGTAATAGAGGCTTGAGACTGTACAAATGGATTAGAGTAATGAGAGAGAACGGTATGGTATTTGAAGTATTTGTCTTGGCATGTTGTTGTACGTAAGGGAAGTTGATGGAGGGTGAAATTTGTGACATACTAAGGAGCGTTAACTATTTGTCCGAAGTAGTTTGAATAGGAATGTTTGAATAGGTACTATGTTTGTAGGTTGAGTTTAATATTTACAAAATTTTTGTTGGCTAATCTGGCCTGGTGGGATAGGGTAAAAAGAAAAATACAAAGAGGAATTTTTCCTTTTAATTTTTCATCGACGTTTCAGCGAACATTGTTTTGCCTTCTTCAGGGGGTTCGTAAAAAAAAAAAAAAAGAATTTAAAATAAACGTCTTCATATTACCAGTGTTGGTGCTGTACTGCACTAACACTACCACTATTAACACTATTTACATTACTAGATAACTACATTACTACAAAACACTGCTTTACTACATAACACTACTAACACTATTACACACCTGACGCATGAATAAATTTTTTTAAAATTTCAAATTTAATAAATATTTAAATTTTGCATCTAAATTTCCTTATGGGAACCATTTATCCATGATAATATCTCCCAATAATAAAATAAATTGGAATAAATCATTTCTATAAATATTAGAAACTATTGCGAACATATGAATATTCTCCTCTAATAGATAAATTTCCATTGAATATATTTTATACATTTCAATAGATGTTTAGTGAAGTGTTAACAGAATGGTGGTGGCTATGATGACTAGTTTTCCTCGACGATACATCGATTGGGATATTATTTAGGGGGGGTACAGCAGTAGCTGATTGGTGTCCGCCTATTTTATTATTGTCATCTCACTTGCTTTGTAGGGCCAATATTTTTAAATAATTGTGTAAAAATTTTTTTCCATTGAACCTGACTTTTACGGTGAATGCATTTTTACTTCCGTCGACCTCAAATCATTGCATTTCCGGTGGAACTCAATTTCGAAAATTTTGGCACTATCGCTATACTTCCTCTTATCGCAAGAGTAAAAATTACTATGAAGAAAAATACTTTTATCTCCAAATAGTGATAATTGAGCCATAATTTCATCTTCTTACTTTTATATACTTTAATAAAGTTTATTTTTCAATACAGTTATTTGATTACTTTTATTTTTTTATTTTATATTGACAGTTATTTTTTTTTTATGTTCGCCATTTTAATACCCAGATAATTTTCTACATGGAATTCGTGTAAACACATATACGAGTATTACTCTTATATGGAAGTTAAGTTATATAGCACGGAAATTTACTTGAGTTTTACCTTATCTCATTTACTTTACCAGCCGAGTATTGTTAGTCCAATAAGAATTTTATTTCTCTTTTTACAGCACTCTCTATATGACACAAGAACAATTACTTTGTTCCAGCATTCGCACTTTTGAGTTACAACTTTATTTATTGCAATTCCAGGTAGCATGAGCTTTTAAAGTTAAAACATATTTAACATACTACAAAAGTTGGGCGGAAAATTTTTATTGTTAAAAGGATTACAAAATTAGCAACAAAGAGTTTAACTGCGGATTATTCTGATGTCATGTTTCCTCACTCTTTCCCCAAGGCTTTCTAGATATACTGCATATTGCTGGAAAGAGCTGATTCTATAATACCAATTAAACCAAAACTTTGAGAATAAAATATTGATACTTTCTAAGAGCTACTTTATCCCCTTAGAGAGGGGGGGGAGTGAATGGACTAGCCACTTCTTTCAGGGACTTGGCGTCCCTGCGGATAACTCGGCCACAAAATACTTGTACCTGGTATCTCCCAAACTCACACAATTTACATTGTCAACTCATGCAGTTGATAGATGTTGATGTCATCAGAGATATTTTCCGTGGTAGCCTGCTTCTTTGTGTACAGTGGCACTGTGTATCATCTAAATTTGCTCTGTGCAAGTCTATGTTATCATGCTGTTTTGACAAAAACATCCTAATGATGGGCGAACGCCCGAAACCGGTCGATGACCACAAAAAAAAGTAGGCTATCATGGAAAATAACTCTGATGCTTTCCAGGTCTGCGGAACCAACCACAACGAGTTGTTGATGTGCTTGTGTTCAGCGAACCCACCGGCAAACTCCAGCTCACGAGCCTAAGGAAGCGTAGCACCCACCTAAGAGAGCCAATAGGCAGCTCTGGGAGCAGTAAGCTTCCTAATCTTACAGTAGCACTGGAATTGAGTATCATTCCTCTGCAAGTGTAACTTGACATCCAAAAAACCAATCATCATTCTTTTTTTTTGTCCTACATTTAAGAATATAAAGATGGCTTTATTTTTGGGTTTCAGGCTTGCTTTGCTTCCATCTATCGATAAGGTTTTATGATCGTTTATATTTTACGTATGTATTTTAAAATAATTATAAATATTAAATAATTTTAATAATTGAGTTTTTATGGGGTTGAACCGGTATAATGATACATGAGAAAAGTACACCGACAGAACACTTTGTATATTAATTATGTACAAGCATTGCAAGGACTTTACATTGTTGAACTAGAAAAGAGTGTGGTAGCGTGAAAGAGAGTGATGGACTCAAATGGCAGAGTGACGGTGTATGATGACGTTTGAAGGAGTGTTGTTTTACTATTTTTTATTTATTTATGACAAACATTGATTTCTGGATATATCTCCAGTTTGTTATACAACTTGGTTCCTTGTATGACAGGCTACCATCAAGCCCAAAAATCCTGGTTGTGCAATTTAGAGATAAATCTAATGTCTCAATTTTTCCAGAAAAATGTTTCAATTAAAAGATTTTCTAAATTTTCTAAAAATGATAGATTTTCTGTTTTGCTGTTTGATAAATTTATCTTTAAGATGAACGGTTTAGTATTTCAGTTATTATATGAAAACGATTTTTTTTCTTATTATAACTGGCGATATAGTGCACTATGTCCTTGAAGATCTTCTGCTGGTTCCTTGCTGAGTATTTTTTTCAAGCTTGGTCTATTTCTTCTAGATATTTCATGGCTTGGGCCGGTTTTAGAAAGATGGTATCCCCTACTATATCTCGTGCACATGTAGGCTTCTGAACCTTCATTGAAGTATAGCGTTGCACCCCTTTAGGAGACTGTACAACTTAACGCATTCTAAGTCTAGCTTCTTCAGGTGTACACTCAGAAAATTTATTAGTATGTGTAGCCAAAAAATATTTTAACCTGCCTCATATCCTGTACTACAGGGTAAAGGTCGCTTAAATTCCTATGCATTATTATTAAGCTATTCTTGGAAAGAGCAGTTGCTTATTTCTAAAAAAGAGTTCCGGACACTATATTATAAAAAGGAATGTTCAGGTCGTTCTGAAGTTTGAGGTTAATGACGTAGTAAAAAGAATGTGAGAGTTTGAAAATTTCTATATTCATTTTTAATTGTGATTAGCGCCTGGGAGTGAAATTAATAAATTATAAAGTTTGAACTGTTCCCTGCATAAAGGGAGGGATTCATTAATATTTCATTTATTATTAACAATGTACAACACATTTTATAATTATATTCCCTAATTTTATAATTACATTTTAAGGATTAATTCTATGTTATTTAAAAAAAAAATACAACAAACAGCTTATAAAAATTAATATTTTCATTACAGTAAGAGATTACTTACTGTTTGTGTGAATATTATGAATGAATGAAATATATATGTATGTGTGTGTGTGTGTGTTAATAATAAAAATTAAATGATTATAAATTATGATTAGACATTAAAAAATGGTATATAATAAATAGTATGTCTTGAAAAAATACTTTGCAATTAAATTGCTATAGTGGTGTTAAGTATGCTCAGTGTTTTGTAAAGATATTTTTAATAGTGGATGAGAGCGATAGGAAATTTCTTAAGTACATTATACAAATAAGAATAGATAAATTTTTAAGAAAAGAAATTCATAAAGTTAAAAAACTTGTAAAAAATAATAAATAACTACTGAAATGCATCCAAGGTTAATATTTATAAGCAAATATAAATAAATTGCGAAATTGTTATGTAAGAAAGGTTGGTCGTAAACGGAAAATTGGACATATTAAAACAAATAATTAGAACAAAGACAAAATGTATTGTTTTTTTTTTATTTACCATGATTAGTTATGTTTAAAATGATATTAATTAATGTCAAAATGATATTAATATGTTCAGAGATATGGTGTTGTAATGATCCGTGATTTTTTTATATTTAAAGGGGGGGAGGGTAAGAAAATTGAGTTGCTAAACTAGTAGAAAATTTAATTAATAAGTGGTGCATGCATCATGCTTTCTTTTAATATTCAGGGCTCTTTTTACTTTCTCTTAAGGATGTTTTTAGCAAATAGTCTGTGTTTGTGTGTGTGAACAGCATAGCTCAAAAACGAAAAAACCGGAGAAAGTTGAAACTTGATATTCCGTTTAGAGGTATCACCGTGGGATCCGACAGTACGTTATCTGTTAAAATTCCTCAACCGGAAGTACCACTTTACTAGTTAGTTAGTTTTTTACTTTTTTGCGTTTCTCTCAAAAATGGCTCAGACGATTTTCTTGTAGCTTCTCATATAAACTAAACATACAATGATCTACCACTTTTATTTAAAACATTTCTTTGGGAAAATTCATTTAAGGCCACTTTTAGTGGAGGGGTGGGGTTATGTTTTTTTCTCTAAAGTGCTATCATAGTAGATTATACAATTCTATCATCCAAAGAAAATTAATTAGAAATAAATAGATGGCCAAAGATTCCGAATTACAAGGAAATTAGTAAACCGGAAGTACACTTTTACTGAACAATTTTTTTCAGTTTTCGACAAATTTCATTAAATTTGGTACACTAACTATAAAATTTGTTAAATATAATTTTGAAAACTGGAGTAAGAGAAAGTTGTGTGAGTGTTTCACACCAGAGTTTTTTTGTTTATATGTATATATTTAAGTGTATGTATATAATGTATGTTGTGTGTGTTTAATTGTGTACACATTGTAATCTAGGTGGCACGGATGTGGGGAATGACGTAAAAGAGTGTCAGGAGTTGTAGTTTAGATGCTGCCACAGCTTTATTAACTTCAATTATCTTGAAGTTGGTTTTATAAGTAACTGAACAGTTTGACTTGACAAGTTCTTTATTAATAGATTTTTCTAAAAATTTGTAATAGAGACCGCAACGTCTCTATATTCAACATACTGGGATGAAAAGTTTTTACTATTATTAGAAACATTTTTTCGAAAAATAATTATTTCTAGATGAGTTCTGATAAAATTGAGATTAATATCTGTATTGGTACACACGTCAAAATGTTTATAGAAAACTAGCGGTATAAAGAAAAAGAAACCGGTTTGAAACACGCACCGTCTTTCAATTAATTACTGCTGTAAATACAATTAACAATTAAAATGATAAATGACCTTTAAACCACAAATTTTACACATTTCTCCTTACATAATTATTAAAATAGTGAGGCGAACATGTCTATCTATCCAGGCAGGTAGTAAAATTACATTTTATTACAGAAGAAAAGCGCCAATAACTGAAAATCATTCCATAGAACAGTGATGACGAACCTTTTTTCCGTGTGGGTCAATATTATATAATTTTTGTTAAGATTTGACAGTGTGGGTCAAAATTATACTAATTTTATATTTAAATTTGACAGTAGGTCGGACATATGTGTGACAAAAAAATAAGGTTGCATACTTGGTATTTAAATTTTATTTCGATAAATGTACATTAGGTTTATAATGAAAAAAACAGTAAATATAGAATTTTTTATTAATAAAAGAAATAAAAACCAAAACTACCGTTCACATATTTAATGCGAGACTTGTTTGTATTTAGACAATTCTTCTATATTTGGTTCATATTTGGAATTCACTAATGCTGCAGTTAATTCGTCGCCAA
Source organism: Triatoma infestans (assembly GCA_011037195.1). Classification (NCBI taxonomy): domain Eukaryota; kingdom Metazoa; phylum Arthropoda; class Insecta; order Hemiptera; family Reduviidae; genus Triatoma; species Triatoma infestans. The sequence goes on from JAAEAF010005804.1 coordinate 13,424, forward strand.
ATAGATTTTACAAAATTCAAAGAAGAAAATAGTTGCTCCAAACATCGTTAGAGTGGCATTTGCTAGATTTTTCATTGCCGTAAATGTAGTTGGCAAGGAATCCCATTCCTTTAGTATAATATTCTCAATTCTTTGTTCTATTATTTTACTTTAGTCAGAATTATATTCACAGTTTTGTTTCTGTAACTCTGTAATTAAATTGTCAAATTTGTTTATCCACATAAAGCTGTTTTGAAATTTTGCTAATTCCATTTCTAAATTATAGAATGCCCAGTATATTTTAAAGTTGACTCTTGTCGTCCACAGATATAACTTAACATAGATTGCTCCACCCGCGTGTTCCAAATGAAGCGTTCGTTTTTTTCACTGCTAAGTATATATTACGGCGTAACATTTATTTTGTATAGAGAGAAAAACGAACCTAACACAGTTGTGTATTAAAGTGTGTTTTAAGTTTATATAGTTACATGTATGCATTGTTATTATTATTGTATTTTTGTTTTGGGAAATCGTTGAAATATAGCATGGGCCGTTTAAAATTGTGGCGTGGGTCAATCTGTGGCCCGCGGGTCATAGGTTCGCCATCACTGCCATAGAATATTTAAAATTTAACACCACAAAATTCCATAGAACTACCTATACTCAATTTTTCCTGGAAATTCTTTCAAATAAAAGTGAAAGGTTGTCACCTAAACCAGAGGTGTCCAACTTTTTGGTTTAACTGTGTGTATGTGTGTATGCGTGCGTGTGTATGGGTTCCCCTCCTTCTTCGACATTACAAACACATCCACAAACATATATATAGAAGAGAGAATAACTGTATTTTAACAAAATGATTTTCCAATTCAAAAGGCTAAAAAATTAAGAGTAAACTTCTTCTATTTTGGGAAAGTCACGAACGCAATATCTACTACGTTTTCTAGTAGTTAGAAAAAGGGGGGAAAAAATATTTGTAGGACCTGTACTACAAGAAAATACAACTTTACAACTTAGGTTTATGGTAGTGGGGACCTAACTTCTTGAAACTTATATAAAATTTAAAGTTCTCCGTTACATGTAACTTTTGGAGGGAAAAATAAACCAATGAAAATAAAGAAAAAACAAACTCCCCTTCAAACCAACAAATCAGCATTATTTATTATTTATAATGGGACGTTGAATTAGTAATCTTTCACTGAAATTAAATCTTTAATGAGATAAAGTAAATTTTTGACATTGAGGCATCCAAAAATCTGGTGTGAAACACTCACATGGTTTTCTCTAGATAATCTATATATATAAAAATGAATGTCAGTTGTACGTAATAGCAAATCTCGAGAAATAATGACTCAAATGTTGTCATATGATGTTGAGGCTAAGCTATAGATTGTGTTTACTACACAAACTTTTCGATAGGTGGCGCTTTTCAAAAGATACGAAAAATCGCGTTTTTTTCGTATATATCGAATACTGTTCCTATGTTTTTATTGACATTTCCGTTTCTAATAATCCACGTGCGTGTTTAGTTCTCAACTACCCCCTCCATCGAACATGACAAGACTTGAGAGAATCTACTCAGCCTTTTGGCGGTTTACTTATTTTATTATCTGATGATTTCGGTCAAATCATTTATTACCAGTTATTTCACGTTCAACACTTGCTGACGAACTCAAGGCATGCCTAAAAGCATCTCATTTATAGGCACATCTCATCAAACTAAGTTTAACTATTAATATGCGTGTACATCTACAAAGTGGTAGTTCAGCAGCGCGTTTCACTCAACATCTATTAGATGTTGGAGAGGGAAAAATACCAGTCGATGAAACAACAAAATGTATTACATTGCCAAACAATTTCTACAATTCGATTGACACTAAAGACAATTTAATTCAGAGTATTTTTCCATTTATGAACATAATTACAGAAATCATCAATGGTTAGCAGAACGTGCAATATTGGCTGCTAAAAATGTTGACGTAAAAGACATCAACATTAAAATTCAAAATATAATGCCTGGCGAAACATTTAAATTCAAATCAATAGATACTGTTATGAATCAGGATGAATCAGTTAATTATCCCATTGAATTTTTAAACTCGCTTGATTTGCCAGGTTTGCCACCTCACATTCTGCATTTGAAAGTTGGTGCTTCTATTATCCTTCTGCGAAACATCGACCCACCACGTCTCTGCAATGGAACTAGACTTGCCGGGAAAAAAATAATGAATAATGATTTAGAAGCAACCATTTAACACCTTTTGAGTTTAAACGATTGCAGTTTCCGGTAAGGCTCGCTTTTGCCATGACCATCAACAAAGCACAAGGCCAATTGAAATGGTTCATTGATATGATTATCAATTTTCCCGCATTATATGTATATGCCCCCGAAGGCAGAACAAAAAATATTGTGTCTCAATAAGGATTGCAATAAGAAAAGTAATTTTTTCATTCGAAAAGCATTACAATCAAATTATTATTTTTAACAAAATATATGCATTTTTTCTGTAAATTGTACTTCATTAAAATTTTTTATTGATTTTTTATTGATTCACTCTTATTATTTTTCATTTCAATAAATATTTTCTAATAAAATAAATTAACATTTTTACTTTCAAATATACATTAGGGGCCAGCAAGGCGGACCGGGAACAGCTAGTAAAATTATATATAAAAAAAAAAAAATTGTATAAACCATCAATTTTATTCGTTTGTACTTTACACAAATTTAGAAAAATGCGGGGTGGGGGTGGGGACAAATATCAACCTGCCAACCAAACTACCAACTATCCAGATACGCGGACCAATATCATTGAAACAATCCTAGAATAATACAAAATTAACGCCATGATTTCGGCTCAACTATCTAAAATTTTATCATACTCAGGGGATGATTTTTAAAACATGTTGTATTTCCGGTGAAAACTCCATTTCTGCAATTTGACACCTAGCAAGACTTTCTCTTTCACCAGAAAGTAAGAGAAATTGAAAAAAGAATTTTTTTTTTCTTTTTATGTTTATTTATTTGAAATTTACAACTGCATATTCAAAGACACAATAAGTAAATGTGCTGTACAAAGAAAATATGGCTTGATGGTCTTGAATGGTATCAACCAGTGATGAATACCATTAAGTAATTATGAGGACGCGGGGCCATCGACGCTTCAAGCGTCGTTGTGTGTTTCCTGGGAGGGTTTAAGATAAGGGTGCCTTGGCTAGAGGGTTAGAGTGAGATTGAATTCTTGAATGAAATCTGTTGTAGATAGATAAGGCAATGGTGGAGACGAAAGGAATGTTGAGGACAGTTTGTAAAGTGAGATTGGATACGTGATAAGGACAACCTGTGATAAGTCGGAGGATGTTTGATTGAAGGGTTTGGATTCGGTTCAGGTTGGAACGCTTTGCCATCCCGTACAGTTCTAGTCCATGTGCCCATAGAGGTCTTAGTAAGGATGTGTATAATAGTCTTTTATTCGAAAGAGATAATTTAGATCGATTACCGAGAAGTCTATGGAAGAGCCGAAAACGATTTTTGAGGTCGCAGCGATTGAGGCCGTGTGTGAGGAAAAAAGAATTTTAGCAATAGAATGTATATAAAAAATACCTCCTTTATTTATTTCTATTTAGAAAACATTATGGGTTTCAGAATAAGGGTTGTTACGATCTCTATATATTGATTTTAAAAATATAAATATAATACATTCAGGAAAAAACCACTATTCTTCCCCTCATAGAATTTATTTGGAAAATACATTTTGGGATGTTTCACCCTTCTTCAATTTTCTATTTTCACTTTCTTACGAAAACTGTTGCATGATTATTGATTTTTTTTATAAGAGATCATAAGAAAAACATTCCTTAATATATTGTGACTATTCCCAGAGTAATGTTACTCGCCCCCCCCCCCCATACTATTTTATAAAATTTAAAATTAAATTGCAATGTTTAATGGGAGAACCTTTTTATGAAATTGAAAGAATTCTTTTCAGATATATAATTTGTTGAAAAAGTTTATGACGGCCATGTTTTTATTTCCTCTCTGTTGTTAAAATAGTGCCAATTTTCTACTATGGACAATGAGAGAATTGAATTATATGTATGTCAAAATTAGCGGTCAACTCTCAGAAACTTTTGTTTAGTTATGGACAATAAATGTAATATTGCCATATTTATATTGTGTTAGTATTAACTAAACATTCACTGAAATAAAGCACAATAACCGGTTGCCCGGTTATATACTTGATCTGGTCCACGCCATAGTTTAGTTTACTTTAATCTCAAATAAACACAAACCGGCACGATCAGTCTATACTATTCACTTTTCTATTCAACCATTAAACCAATTTACATTACACATTCTATTGCAGCTAACGGAATATTATATTAGTTGATAATAGAACGTGGAAATTACATTGAATATGGTATTTGTAGAAATTCAAGGGAAAATATGATTTTCTTTCATAATATATAACATAGAACTTACGTTTTCAATCACCAATTGACAAAACATTTATTTTCTATTAAGAGATGATATCAAATTGTTTAAAATTCACTTCTTATTGTTAGCTATTTTTTTTCTTGGCTTGGGTGCTTTATTAGAAACTCCCATATTGCCAGGTACTGCCTCAGCCCTATTATCATTTATATTGATATTAATATTTATTAATAATAATTTGTTAAATCTCTAACAACAATTATAATTTAACATAGCTAATAAATACTTTAATAGTTCTCGAACACTAAAGTAATAAATATCTAACAATAACAAATAGAAGCTATTATCAATAATACTATTGTAATCTTATCTTTATATTCATATCTGTAACTTTGACTACGAATTTATATAACAGTTTAATGTCGTCAATATTACCGCGTTCAGTATGTCAGTCAGTGTGGTGAATTTTGTAAATATATTATAGTTTTGTCTGATGCTATCATATTTCTTACATGACATGATAATGTGTTTCAACGTTCTTCTCAACACGGCATACTTCACAATTACCAGACGTTACCATTTTGATAAGAAATAGTTCTATTTGTCCGTCCATGTCCTGTGCGTAGTCTAGTATGTGTCACTATTTGGCCTCTTAATAGTTTGTATTTCTTGAATCAATATATGGTTCGCATATTGGAGAAATGGTACATTCCTTTCTGAGAAGATTCTCTTTCATATAAAGTTCGCCCATTCTCGCAATAATGTGGGCCTTGTTTGTCTGTCGTAGGCAGTCATCAAGTGGTAGGTCGATTTTTCTCTCACTGTATCTATCATTATTACATAATTTTGCACAAGCACGTCAAGAAACTATCAAATGCACAAAACTCGATATCCCATCACTATAACCTACATCCTGCTCAATCACTCTCTCTTCGTTTACAGTGTTACCAATCTCATTTTTGTTAACATGATTACGAAAAAGAATAATAATAAAAATATTGGTTTGTTTGTGTGTACCGAATGTGTGAACAAAATATCTCAAAAAACAGAAAATTTGCATCAAGTTCAAACTTGATATTCCATTTTAGTTTATCCATAATTGGATATTTAACTCGGAAGATTTAAATGAAAATCTGTTAACTCTGTAGTGCAATTTTACTGAATGGTTTTTCCCGATTTTCGATTTAAGAAGTTTGAAGAGTCTCGGTTAAGTTTTCACTTGGTAGTTTTTCAGTTTTCACGATTTTCTAGAAAATGACTCTAAAGATTTTTTTTTTTCTCTAAAACTTGGTATATATTACTCAGTGTGTACGTTTAAGAAACTAAACATTTGATACACATTCCAGATTTGAAGAAATCACAAAATTATTAGAATTGAAGTAAGTGAGTGTTTCACAGCGGATTTTTCTTTCAAACATGGAATTTTTACCAGATATTTATTTGCCAGATGGTACAATCTTCCAATAAATAGAAATGATACTTTAGTGACTTGAATTCCGCCGTTGTTCGCCATGTCATTTAGATCTGGGTGGCAGCCATGTTCACTTGGCAACCCTGTCATCCTTAATTGGATGTTATTTTCTTCAAGCAATTATGTTAGGATTTTACAACCCAGCTGCCTTGCCATCCAGGCTTCGGCTTTTCTTCTGAGCACACGCAACACTCATCAGTTCTTATATTTTGCCTGCAGTTTTTTATCCGTCCCCCAAGGAAATACAAACCGTATTCTCGCATTGCGAGATCAACGTGTTCAAATGAATGTTCTTGTAAAAACTTTACAAATAGTTAATCTTACCTATGATTAGTAACTGTCCCCACTTTTTAAACAAACTCACTATTAATCGTTATGATAAAATTATTACTATTGAATTAGAAAAGCCTTTCATGAGTTCATGGCTCCACGTGGATTCCCCCAGAAACTGTTCCCCATCACAAATCATTGTTCAAGACATGTTCCCTTTTGCCTTAAATCTTTGAGGAAAATTCAAGCTGTTAATTAATTTGAATTTATGTATTTTACTAGGTAGGTTAATTTTCCAAACACCGCTTATTGTGTTTATTCAAATAATAATTCCACCACAACAGTGGTGTAGATCTGACAATGGGTGCCTAAAACTTTCCCAATTTCACCAGACTAAGGTATTTAAACTAGAAGATTTTCGCTGCTGGAAATCTTCCTAGTTTCCCTGGTAACCTAGTTAGTGAAATTTAATTTAACTATAATAATAGATTTTTAATTTTCATCATTTTAATTGTTTTTCAATCTTTAATTTCTCATTCTAATTCAATGTCTGTCCCATTAATGCAATTATAAAAAAAATATAAAGGGATCTATTTGTATAATCTCGTTCTATATATCTTTTTCTACCATCTGAAGTGTCAGTAGAATAAATCAAGGAAGAAAATCATTAATATTTAATTTTCTTTCTCCTTTTGAATTAGAAACATTGTGGTGTGTCTCTTACCGCCTTCCTCGGCGGCTCGCTCTCGAGACTATTAAATCCAATTCGTCTTGGTTCAGTAAGTGGATTGCTCTTTTCGATAAATATCTTGTCTCTTTTGACAGTTCTTTGGAAGCTATTTCATCCTGGGAGGGTCAGCTAGGCAAGCTGCTTGATAAAATAAAACTTGGTTATCTGGAGGAGTTTGAGAGGCGTGCGCTTCAGTCCAACCGGTTTAAACTCTACGCTCAACTTAATCATAGAGCCAGTCTTTGTAGCCTATCTTCAGATGGTTCAAAAGGATGGTCTCTCCGTGATTTGAGATGGATTTTTAAGTTAAGAGGAGAACTTTTATATCTCAATCACGTTCCCTGGCTTGAAAAAGAAGTTGAAATATGTTCTCTCTGTAATTCCCGGAAAACTGAAGATATTTTTCATTTTTTGGCTGAATGCTCCATACTTTCTGATCTCCGACTCCGGTATCTTGGACAGCGTGTTATATCTGGTCCTCTTCTCATCACCTTACTTAATAGTTCTGGCTCTGATTGTCGCTCCCTTGTCATGTTCGCGCGCCATGCCTGGACTTAACGGTATGAATTAGTACTTGAATTTAATTTTTATAATTAGGTTCCCTTGTTCTTGTGAGTTTACTTATTCTTACTCTCCTCCTGCTTGACTTAGAAAATTTGTGATTTTTTTTTCTCTCTATGTAACTAGCACAGTTATTATTGTCATTGTTTATTTTTTCTCATTACTCATTACATGTATCCTTTCCTGTTGTTCTTGCTTTAAAATTATGTTGTTTATTTTATTTATCTATTTTTTTTTTTTTATTATTATTTATTTTTATTCACCCTGTATCTTTTTTACTGATTAGTTATAATATATCTATAGAATACATTATGATAGGAATAAATTATACTGTTTTTGTATTAATTATGTATTATTTGTAAATTAATAATGATTTGTATAATTTTTTTTCTCTCTCTCTCTCTCGTGAATTTACTTTCTGCAAGTTTCTTTAAAATAATTAGGCTTGAATTTTGAGTTACTTAAGTCTATTAGCATTCTTAAATCTTATTTATTATTAAATCAACTTATAGTTTTATTTTCAATTTTTCCATCCTCGACTGACTGACCTCCTTTGGCTTCGACCCCGACTGACGGATTACTCCAAGTCGTAAAGTGTTATTATTCTTTTATATTAATTGGAATATATATATCATATATATATATAATTTAAAAAAAAAAAATATATCTATATTTTGTTTTTTGTATGTTTTCTTTTTGCAAATAAAGCGCTATTATTATTATTATTATTATAATTGTGATGTGTCAAACTTATGAGATTGACTTCTCAGTGGAACTTCATTTTTTTTTTTACTTGACCTATTAAAGAAGAAGTGGTTTTCGTAAAATAGCTGCGAAATACGTGAGTTTGTGTTTGTGAAAAACAGAGCTCAAAAATAATAATTTAGTATATGCGTGTGTACGTGCATGAGAAAGAGTGTGTGAACAGCATCAGATCTTTGAAAAGATCTTCAATTTACATATGTTCTGTGAACTTTCAAGTTTTGAGTGTTGGACAAGCACCTGAAGTGTCAATTTAATATAGTTTCCGGTTCAACCACCTGGCATAATTTCCCGATCAACTAAAAACATTAAGTAAAAGTACCAAATTTGAAGAAAAATTTGTCATTAATAATGTGAGAATTACAGTAGAGATGCTAGGAGAGATGACGGGGGTAGGAGAGAAGATGCAGACTTTACTTCTCTTGTTTGCCACCACGTGACGTCATGGAAGTTAGTCCAGGATTAGCGAGATCAGAAGCGAACGTATTGCAAAATTCTTCAGTTATTTTGTGTGTTCTACGCAATCAGCTGTATCTGGTGAATACCTGAATTTTCATAACGCTTAGTAATTTTTTTTTTATATACTGTATAAATCTGTATAAATTATTTAAATATACTATGTAATTTTTTATATCCTGCTGTCGTTAAAGTTGGACTCGTAGACATAGTTTTATGTCGATCAGCCATGTTACCTTCATTGAGGAGAGTTTTCCTACCTATGGTGCGTCATCTATCCTACCATAGTAGGAGAGACGGCCAAATGTAGTGTATATTTGTATTTTGTTTCTGGAATAAATGAGAATGTCTTTATTTTGAAAAATAAGATTTTTTTGTAGATAATAGTAGTTGACATATGTTGTATAAGCATTAACTATATTTTGATACAGGGCATAAATTTGAAATGTGCGTCATCTCTCCTAGCTTTACTATTTAATATAACCTTTTTTAATCTGGAAATATTTTTATGTGCTTCGTACAGGGAGGGGCAATCAAAAATAAAATACGAATATCTGCCAGTTTGTAATATTAAAAGTTTGCGTCTTATTATAAGAATTCAATGGGCCAATGAACTTCCAATATCATTTGGCATCCACTCTTAACTACCACTCGATCTAATTTAAAACCCATGTCTAGATTATAACAGAAAGATTGTTGAAGAGTTTTCTGAGAATTGGATCGTAAATCTGTACCTCATTAAGGGGTAAATTATGGTAAAAATAATTGATTTAAATAAAAAGCAAAAATAACATATGTTGCAAGAAAGCTGCATGAAACAATCACACAAATTTCTTTTACTCCTTTTAATACAATTATCTAGAAAATGACAAATTTTATTTAAACTTCAATTGCTATTTATTTGTCCTAACTTAATTATTGAGGTGGTGGGGTGACAACTAGCCATCCTGACACGTAATAAAATTGATTAAATTGTAGTACATAAGAGAGCGCCAATAACGTTGAACCAACACTCAGTAGTTAGCATATCAAGTTTAAAATAATTTTCGAGAAAAATTTAAAAAAAAATTCCAGAAGCTATTCTACAAAGTCGCACTTGTGGTTAATCGATTTTCTTCAAATTTGGAATTCTACCAATGATTTTAAAGTAAGTTAATATTATATACGGCTGGAGTGGATGCCGGGACATGTGGGGGTTAGAGGTAATGAATGAGTAGAAGTGGGGACCGATTTGCCAAGAATGAAGCGAATACACCGTTCTGTGGTCATCAACTGTCCTAGGGATAATCAATGGGACAGCACTACACGGATCTGTCAGAGACTAGCTCAGAGGAGAGCACGACACAATGTAGAAACTAAGCCCAGGAGGAAACACAGCAAGATGATGATGTCGAAGCTGTGTAAGAACAGAACCAAAGAGACCTTTTGCTTAGAAAGGAAATTAGATTAATCTGAAGACAGGCCGTTTCAAAGGAAATGACAAGTTTAAGAAACACCTACACATGGTGGAGATAATTAACTTGGAACCTTTGTGCAGATTATGTCAGGAGGAGGAGGAAACGTCCTCACCCCTGTTGTTTAATTGTGTTGTAATCGCTAGATTGCGTTATGAGAACTTTGGTACATTAAGACCAGAAGAGATAATAGCACAAAAAGAGATGGTCGGGAAAGCCGCCCTCAACTTCATGAAGAGAGGGGAGGTTTCTCCATACTAGACGTGCTGGGGTTGGCAGAATAAGCCTGGGGGTTGCTGCAGTGCCTGGAATCGTGACCTCACCCCATGTTCTATTCTATTCTATTCTATTGTAATATTATATAGGTGGTAGAACCGCATACTGTATTGATACGGTAATTTAGAGGAAAGCTTGACGCTACTGTTCCCCCACAAGCCCCCAAAAATCATTTTTTTCAGGAAAATATTTCAAATGAATGTTATAGGTATTTGTTGATGTTATATAGTGTTCGGTATTTATCCAAATTTAAATTTGCCGCCATCAGATTATAATAATTTATCAATCTATAGGCTGTGTCCTAAACCTAGAGAGGGGTAGTCCCTTTTATTGCCCTCTCCAGTCAGTCACTAATTAACACTGAGACAAGGTGTATGTATGCTGCAGCCCATTCCTCTTGCACAGTTTAGACCACTTCAGCTTTCCTTAAACGTGAAAACCCAAGTTTTCTCACTTCTGGTTTTTCTCTGGGTTAGTGTTAATAAGTCAGTCACTAGTTAACGCCCAGACAAGGCGGCTGAATGTTGCAACACATTCTATTTATTTAATTAAGACCACTTCCGCTTTCCTTAAACGTGAAAACCCAAGTTCTGCCACTTCTGGTTTTCTTCGGAGTTACTGTTAATAAGTTGGTCTCTTGTTGAGTGAGTGTCTTCGGATTCTCCCGACCTGCTAAGTTTATTGTACAAGCACATGGTCTAGTTCCAGTTGCTTCTCTGGCCTTGCAGTTTCCAGGAGCCCATTTAAATAATTAATCAAGATTCATCAACCAAGCAGCAGTGTGTGGTTCAAGACTATGGAGTTGGAGTTACAGGCACATAAGGTCTTCTTTCCTTTTCCTGTTTTCCTCTTCCCTTATCCTCGATATGGGCTAAGGACTTGAGTCTACCTGCACTGTGTTAAGGTTTCTGCGTTTAAGGTAAGCGCCATTCTTTTTGGCTTGTTGAAGATAATAAATATTTTTACTACTTATTTTAAATTTAATTTAATATTAATTTTTGTTCATATTATATGAGCCCATTTGCTTTCTCTTTATTCAATACATATATATACAGTCCACTTAATATTTTCACCCCCTTTTATTCATTTTCATTTCCCCTTTTTTTTTTTATTTAACAGAGCCCACCAGTGGGACTGGAGAGCCTATCAAAGGCGCCGCCCACTCATCTTTTAATTTTCTTTTATTTTTATTTATTTCCTGTATTTTACTAAAGATATAGTATACGAAGTTTAATGAAAATTGTTGTTGCTATGTCCGAGAAAATCGCGGAAAACTGAAAGTAAGAGAAAATAAAATATCAATACCGAATTAGGTCTAATTAAGATCCACAATAGACCTCAATTTGTAGGTCGCAGTGGAATGAGGCTCCCCCCCCCCGATTCTATTCTATTCTAGGTCTAATTAAATAAATATTGGGGGATTACATATTTGGTTATTAAATAAGTCAACAGTTTTTTTTTTTGTGATAAGATCGATAGTTTATAAAAGAGTTCATTAGCGATAATGACAAATTGAATTGACCGGAAATATTTTTTTACTGTCATTAATATTTAAGGAAATGCTGTGTATGTGAACAAAATATTTACAACGAAAAATCACAGCAGTTCAAAGTTGATAATCCGCTTATTTTAGGTTTCAGCAAAAATCCGTCAAAAGTGTGACTTTGCTGAACAGGTTATCACTTTTAATTTTTGTGATATTCTTGAAAACGGCAAATTGAGTTATGGGTAGTTTTTGGGTTGCTGGAAATGTTAAAAACTTTCTTCTGAAATGGAACTTCCGTACAATACCGTGTACTGTAAACAATAACGCTATATTTCCGGTTCTCCACATTCAGATAGTGCTTTACAATAAAAGCCAATAAGTGTAAACGTTTGCTAAAAATTTCATGTTGAAAAATTTTTTCAATTATAATTACAGAAAGAGAAAGTTTATGTGAGTGATTTCTCTTCAGGATTATTTTTTTTTTTAATTAATGAAATCAAGCACGTTTTGTGATATAAAATGAAACCAAATGGAAAAGTTACATCTAGTGGGGAAGATTTATTATGGTGACCAAGTGTGTCAGTATGTATATAAGTTGCGCAACATATACCTTTTTTTGTGAGATAAATGGTATTAAACTGTGAAAAAAAAAAAATCTAGAGTGTGTGTGTGAGTGAGATGGAAAAAGGTTTTCCCATGATCTGGAGCAAAGTAGAGTGACCGCAGTGCTACATTACACACGTGTTATATATAAAAAAAAATATAAATGACCCATTTTTTGGGAGGATATAACATATATTCCCGTAATTTTTCCCCCAGAAACCTACAATAAAATAGATTTATCCCTTAACAAATGTTTCAGATAATAGTGATACGTATTTATGTAAAATTTAAAGGAAATTGTTGAAGCAAAAAATTAAAAACCCACTTCCGGTTGATGTAGGATTACCAAACGGAAACATCTGCGATTTTTCGTTTTAGTGATATTTTGTTGAAACACACAAACTATTCTCTAGAATTTTTTTTTTTCATACTAAGGGAAAAAACGAAGTATTTCCGGTGGTGAAAACTCATTTTGAAAATTTCGCACTACTTCCTCTTATTTATATAATATTATTATAAATTAAAATTATTGCTAGAATACCAAGTTTGAAGAAAATCGGTTACCCGGATGTGCGACTTTTCATAGAATAGTTTGAGTTTTCTTAAATTTTCTCGAAAACGATTTCCTTTGAACTTGGAATGCTAAACAACTATAAACCAAGCACTTTTATTTATAACATTTTTCTTGAAAAATTATTGTCTGAGGTGTTTGTACAGGATTACTGTCGCTTTCTTCTGGACTGCAATGTAATCTCTTCTCTCGATTGGTAGGTTGATCCTTCTCCTCCGACTACCTGTATATTTATGTTAAGAAGGAATAAATTTTAATGTTTAAGGAAAAGTTGTTGTTTTATATATAATTATATTAATAGGTATAAGAGAAAATCACCACATTTTTTTAAAATTCTATTTATTTATTGAAACTGAACTACGTACATGAATTTCCTTTCTGCAACATAATGTACGTAGCAAATAATGGATAGATATGTGTTTATATTTAGTAACATTAATGGAAATATACACACTCAACACCACGTATTGTGACGTAATATTGAATACTAAACATTTTCATTAATGTTTAATGGAATATTTGTTCAATATGTTGGTCCATGAGTGAAGAACAGCGTGATTTGATTGAGTGTTGTGTTAGTATGTCTGTCTGTGTATGCATGTATATTTAGAGCACACGTATTTGTGTTTAGTATGCACAAACCATTTATTGTATTTAAACTGTCACTATCTGTACAAAGTAGTAAAGTAATGCCTGTTTATTCAGGCGGGCTTAACGTCCAACTACCAAATTAGGTGTCGTGGACGGGGGCGAAAGCACTTACTTTACTAATAACATTTTTTAAACAAATATAAAATTTAGCAGTTATACGCTGGACTCGAACTGGGGTCCTCCCACTTACAAGTCCATGCTCATAACCACTACACCAACACCCGCCCCACATCTGTACAATTCAATTGGTTGTAAAATAACTTCAACTACCAATATTAGTTAGTAAATTTCAATTTTAATATTGTGTAATATGTATCTTGACAGTTTTTTTTAAAGAATTTTATTCTGATTTAGAACGTTAAGCTTTCTTCTAAAGTGATTTTACTATTTTATTAGCTAGTGATAGAGGTGTTGATAGATTTGACTGGAATAATAATATAAACTGCGATAAGTAACAGTCTTGTGAAACTGGTTTATTATGGTAATGATATCACTTATCCTCGTCCAATTCCTAAGTAAATAAGTCTATAATTCTAGATTTGTTGGGGCTTTTGGTTATTGAAGAAAAATCTCTGCTTTGACGACATGTCGACCCTTGGTTGAGGTCCTCTTCTGGGCTATATTAAACAACATTTACAGTAAATTTTACAATTTTAAAATTATTTATATATTACTAGTATAATATACGAGGCTCATTCAATAAGTAACGAGACAAATCGCTGTAACTCAGAAACGGTTTGTTTAATCAATACAATAGTTTCAGTGTGGTCAAGTTAGCATGCTTGTACTTAATTTCTCATTAGCTGTTCGAGAGTATTTGGTAAGCATAACCTCAAATGTATTCAGTTAACAATGGCAAGTCCGCTCGAGCATTGCACCTCGGAAGAATAAACTCAGTGATTAGATTTTTAGTTGCAGAGGGTATCAAAGTTAGTGAAATCTACGGAAGAATGTTGAAAGTGTATGGGAATAGTTTAAACCGTTCGAAGTGTCTGTGACTAGAACGAAGTGGACGACCGGTTGAAGTTGTAAGTTCCTCCCTCGAAACTCGCATGAACTCGAAGATCAACGAACCATCAACAGCCAGTATTAAAGTGATATGCTCACAAACAAAGTAAGGCCTGCCATTCGAACTAACTGTCATGGCCTCTTGACTAAAGGCGTGATTTTGCTTCATGACCACTCGCGCCCACACATGGCACAATTAACTCAAGTAACACTTCAAAAACTGGGGTGGGAGATCCTTCCATATCCCCCCTAAGGCCCCGACCACGCCCCATCGTACTTTCATTTGTTTGGACTCTTTAAAGAGGCTCTACGTGGGAAACATTTACAATCCAATGAAGAAGTTAAAAGTCAGGTGCAAAAGTGGCTTTGAAATCAACCCAAAGAATTTTATGCCAGAGGCATACACAAATTAGAAGAACGATGGGACAAGTGTATAAATGTTGCTGGGGACTATGTTGAAAAGTAGCCAAATTTTGTATTGATTAAATAAAATCCTTTTTTGCTATAGCGATTTGTCTCGGTCCTCATTGAGTGACCCTCGTAAATGGCAAAACACAGTTGGATAAAATATAATTGCAACGACATATTACAAATCTACAGTTTCATGATTTGAAATGTTCTCACAATTAACAATTACGAACGTTTAGTTCGTAACTAAATATTTAACGAACTGCATAAACACAGTGTTTACAGAACTGCAGCCATAACTGCATATATACTAGAAATTCCAGAACATAAACCATACATCAAAACCAGTAAATTATTGTCAAACATAGTCAACACCCATCCTTGTTCTATCATTCTCATAATGATATTCAAATATTGCTTTGGGCTTTATGGGTAAATAGGCCTTTTAGGAGATATACACTCACTCACCATGATCGACTGTCTGGGATGTACGTATATGTATTTGTATGGGGTCACTATACTATATTGTAGTTTGATCAATTGCAACAATAGTTATGGGAGATTATTATGGAAATTTGTAACAGTCTGAGGGGATTTATTATTGTTATGGATTATATATTGAATAATTTTATGACAATAACATGTTATTGCAATAACTACCTACATATTTGATTGTTGTCAATATTAACATTAGTGATTGTTTTATACGTTACAACGTTTAGTTTAATCTGTGCAAATAATATTGCAGTTTTGCCGTCTATCTGTCAGTTTCATTTATTGGTTTTAAAATTTTTATCAATCACTTTTTGTGGCTGTTTTTGTTCCTACAAGGTGGAGAGATTTCATGGGGGGGAGGGATATTTTTGTTTATGTCGTTATTAATCCTGCAGTTTATGACGTGTTGATGAGAGTGTCTTATAGGGTTTAACAGCCCCAAGAGGAAGCTAATGGATCACTAATCTTAGTGACTTTCCGGTATATCCCAGCTTAACAATACAATATACTACTACATGCACACAATATACATATATTGTTTGGTTAATATTTAAATCACAGAACTTTGTAAATACTGACTGAACAGTTAGTAGTTTTATTTGATGCTCGATTTTCTTGGAAATATATCAATTATATCACTGATAATAGTTTTTACAGTTGGTGTAAACATACTTTCAAGGTCAGCGAAGATGTATGGGGGGACTAGGTCCGATGCGTGATACAGGTGATTTATGATGGAGCAAAACTTTTCAGCTTCCTTGAAAACACCATCTAAAAACGATTTCCATGGAAAAACCGTTCGTAATAAAAGAATTACTTTTATGTTGAAAGTTCCAAGTGTGCGATATATTAGCGAAGTTTATTCTTCGCAAAAAAACAAACAAAAACAAACTAATAAGATCAACAAGAAAATGAAAATAGTATAATAAATTTGTTTTCTTAAATAAGTTAACATTTAAATAATCAATCTTGAAAGGTGTAATGTTTCAATGGAAAAGTGGTTCCACATGTATATTTATCTTTCTTTTAAGCGAGGAAAATGGAAAAGAAAATAAAAAAATTCTCTTGAAAAAAGAAATCCCTGTTGAATAAACTTTATATGAATTTTTTCTTCTTCTTTTTTTTTCCCGACATATTTAAAATGAATTTAGTAAGGGCGTAAATGGTAGAATTTCATCTATGGCTGGGTTTTTCTTATTTCTCTCCTTCTCAGGTGTTTTTTATTTTTGTTTTTAAAGTTGTGGAGTAAGTGTTAATGAAGTTCTATAGTCCTTAATTACTGAGATCGGACGTTACGTAGTTTTTCAAGCTTTTTTTAAAAAAAAGAAAAGAAGTTTAAAAAGGTTTCGTTTTATTCAATGTATAATTTATTCTGGAATAACAGCGTATTCGTGGGCGTAATTGGTAAAAAGGACATTGCCTGCTAGGCGGCGATATTAGTGGAGAGGAGGAAATGATATGATCAGATCGCCGTATTTCCTGCGCTACAAAATTACATGCATTTCTAACTGTGGCTTCTAATTAATCAGAATGTTGGGTGAACAGTTTCAGCTTTTTGCCGGCTTTCTTTCCTCAAAAAAGTCGTTTCCTCAAAAGATTGTTCCATTAGAGCATCAGAGACATTTTTCGTGGTAGGCTGCTTCATTTTGTGGTCATCGACCGGTTTCGGGCGTTTGCCCATCTTCAGGATGCGTTTGTCAAACAATGTGATAACACAGACTTGCACAGACCAAATTCAGTACTACATACTCTTCCATTCTTTCATTCTTCCATTTTCTTCCATTAATATAAATATTCTTATGTACATATTCTTCTATTGATATAAAATTGAAGTCAATTAAACATAAAGTGTGAATGGATAAGTTTCATTTTACAGTAGAATTTTATTATTATTATTATAATGCGTATGATTATGACATATTTAGAACAAAAAAATAATAATAAAAATAAATTAATAAACTACAAAACTCGCTCGTATTTATATTGTTATTGAGGAAACAGTATACTGATGAGCAGTCGGACGGTGCACTGTTTCTAATGAGCTGGGTAAGTTAGTGCTGGCGGTTATGATTATGTTCATTCCTGCCATTGATGAGAGGCAATTAATTTGTAATGACCTCTTTTCCTCCTACTTCTTCTTAATCAGTGGTTGATGATTTAAATTAGATTTATATTGTTATTTTTTATTTGTTAATAGGAGCACTACCTTTTTTAATGAAAGTGAAGGGATTAAATTTAATTAATTACCGAATAAAATGATTTCTTCCACCACCCTTCCCCGCAAATAAATTAAAAAGAGGTTTGTTTTTAATTATTCCCCAATTGTTGTCGGCTTTGGTAAACAAATGTTATTATAAAAATTAATTTAGTGGAAAATATTTATTAAAGCAGTAAAATATTCCCTAACCTTAATTGAAATTTTTAATCACCATCATGCAGCACTTTAATCCAGAGAGTGTCCTAATTATATTAAAAACAAGAACTTCCATCAATCACTCACCTGATATTATCCTTAAGTTAAAGGACATTTCCTGTTAAAATCAGTATTAAAGAAGATCTGCCATGCAAAATGACTAGAACAGTTTGGAGCTTCTTCCTGTTTTTTTTTTTTAAAGTCGGATCCTCAGACTGGTCACCATCTTTGGTCTCAACCGTTAGCCTTGTAATTTTTATAACGACAGCTATTATTATTATAATTTACAACGGCAAGGGTTTGCCATAATTATTAGGGGAATAAACAAATGACTACCAATGGATACTGAGTACTAAGACTGAGAACCACTGAGTACTAACTCTGCAAGAAGATCTTCATTCACTTGTTATCACTCACTAGAATAACTCGCGAGCAAGTCATGAAGCCATTTGCGCTGTGACGTCTAAGAGGATTTTCGAGGAAAGTTTGGAAAGAGAGGCGGCGCATAGTGTGTGGTGAAGGTATTGTGGAATTTTTCATATGGATTGTGTTTATGTCAGAAAGGAAAGGAAAGGAATATTGAGGTCATTATGAATGATACGGTTGGGCACCTAGTAAGAAGCATAGACGATAGTTCGAAATATTTTTGATTGTAAAGTTTATATTCTTAAGAGATTGGCACGTTGGCAGAACTCTATAGTTTGATTCTTTGGATCCATATTGGTTTAAGTAGAGTGTTGTATACGTATGAGTAGTTTGTTTTTAGTGATAGAGTCGAGATCTGTTGTCTAAAAGTGTTTTTAACTGTCTGTCTGTAACTTGTATTCAGTTCTTGTAGAGGTACCAACTTAGTCTTTTATCGATATACAGCCCAAGATAGCGGACAACATCAGAGGTTGGGAGAGAAGTTTGATTATAGCATAGGGGAGAGGAGGAGGAGGGAGTTATTCTTTTTAGTGTATATGATATTTGCTTTCATTTATATTTATAACTTTGAGATGTAGTTCTGTATTTTTCTGTGGGTGTTTAGTGGATGTGGATCAGATGAGAAGAGAATAGCAATATAATCCGGAGAGGATAATCTTAAGATCTGTTGGCATATCTGCAGTATATATGTTGGCTTGTGGGGCATTCGTTTTTGCGGAATAATACAATTATCTGAAAGAAATGGCGGAAAAGTGCAACCTTTAGCTTCCAGGGCTGCTCAGAATCCATATACTTCGCGGCACCCGATCGAAGGCTTGCTTCACATTGAAAAAGACTCCCGAGCATTTCTTCCGCTCAAGGGAGGAAGCAGTGGTATCCACAACGGATGACACCACTGAAAACAAATTGATGGCCAGGTAGCCTTTGTAAATAAGTGTTGTTTTGAAGCTTCCATACATTGGTTCCATTCTATTCCGCGCGTCATATAATTAATAATCTTGTTTCAGTGTACTTTGTGACCTGTTTAGTACACTTATCATAAATTGGTTCCCAGAAAACTGCCCCTTAATTCAAACGCGAACTCATTGCTCTGGCGATTTTTCTGAACTCTGTATACTTTAAAACAAATTACTTTTCATGGATAAAACATGGTTGTCATGGCTAATTTTAATAATACGTAGACATAAATAATACTCTGTTTTAGTAATGCTTTTTTTTTTTAGATGGGCTTAACGTCCACCTACCAAAATAGTTATTGTGGATATCAGCGCAAACACCAATTTTTACCATTATTTGATTCCAACAAAATAAATTTATCTTATACGCGGATCTAGAACTGAGAACCTCCTACCTAATTCCATGTATGCTAAGGGATTCTCCTCTCTCACAAGAGGATCCAACTTGAAGGTTTCGATCAAAATACATTAACCGGAAGTACGAATTTGCTGTCAGTTTTTTTTTTCTGTTGGTCGCAGTTTCACATACCTATGTAGCAAGTTCATGGTTGTAAATTTGCTTTAATGAGATAAAGAGGATTTTGGTTTATGTTGCATTTTAGACAAAACATATACAAGTTATAAATAATTTCTATTTACGGGAAATGTTACTAACTTGGCACTTCTTGAAGACACGCTGAAGATGGGCATACATCCAACTAAAAATCTTGTAGATTAGGAATCCATTTAAAAAAAGAAAAACAAAAAACAGAGAAAACCCGATAATCGTTAACACACATGCAACCAGTGCAAGTAAAAGCGATCGATCATGTTGGGTGTGGGTGGGTTTGGGTAAGGTAATGTCTTCTTGATCTACCTCTACGGAAATGTTATTAGCCCTTTTCTCGTTTTAATATACTCCTTTAAGCAGATCTTTTAAACAAAAACCTTGAAGTACAAACATTGTGGTGAGTTTGTATGTTACAATATGAGCTTTATTAATAATTTCAATATTGTCCATCATAAATGAGGCTGGGTGGGAAAATAAGTTCAAAGTCCCCCTCTGAAACTTCTCTCTCTGGGGTATATACTAAAACAGAAATACATTTTATGTTCCATTCACACATATATGAAACGCCATTTATTTCAGATTCTGATAGATTGTTTTTGAGCAGTTTCTCAGTATTTATAGCACAAACAATAGGCCATTAATTACTATGATATGTGTTGTTTATCAGAAAATTAAATAGCCAATGGAGCCAGTAAATAATCACTTTTGATTTGTTCATAATAAATTCATTGCCAACAAAGGTAACTCTAATAAACAAGTTCCAAGAATTAACTTACTTGAAATAAACGCAAAGTATTTACAAAAGTTGTTTACAGCTAAAATTTTCTGCTTTCCTCCGAATATACTCATGAAAAAATAAATTTGATAACTTGATTTGCCTGCCTAATAAAACATTCAGAAAGTTATAAAAAGATTTGTAGAGATTAAAAAAAATCAATTTTTATATTTCAGTTAAATTTTACTCAACCTTTTGTTAAAATTTGGTTTGAAATTCAAATTTATCAAATTTTAGGTTCTCATAAAAATATTGCACCAAAGGTTTCTGTTGAAATTCGACAACTGCACGTGCAACTGTACCGAATAGTTTCTTTTCTTTTTTTCAGTTTTACACGATTTTCTCGAAAACAGTATGAACAACTTCTACTTTTATCAGTTTTACACGATTTTCTCGAAAACAGTATCAACAATTTCTTCTTTTTTTTTTAACTTTGCACACAAATTTTAGGCTTATTATTTTTATCTGAAACATTTTTTCAAGATTCTGGGCGAGTTGCATCGTTAAAGCTTTCTTCTAAAGTGACATTTAGTACAATGTACGGTTTTACCATCTATTGATATGTCTCTATAAAATGAATTGCTAGAAATCCAAGTTTGGAAACAAATCGGCTAACCAGAAGTGTAAATCTCTAGGGAAGGAATAGGTTTATAAGATCTTCGGGATTTTCTTGAGAAAAAGCTGTAACGATTTTCTTTTAAACTTGATAAGTTTACTGCAGATATTTATGACCAATCACTTTTATTTAAAATAGTTTTACGAAAAATAATTATTTAATGGCGTGACGTTAGATGTTAAACATTAAACTGCCATTTATGCTATGGAATGGTAGAGACGTTTGCAGAAAAAGGAAGTTGTGTGACTCGCCGCTTTCGACAATATGTGTGACTATCTTCATATGCTGCCAGACGACTGACCATTTTTTTGCTGCCCTTGGATTTAGTTTTTAATCGATATCATATTATTTTAGCCTGACGTATCCGATCATATTAGAGCTTGGAATTTCTCGTCCTTGATATTAACAAAAAAAAACAGGCTGTTTTCACTGGATAGAAATAAAGTGATGGTGATTGATAAAGAGAGTGGCCACAAAGTCACCAAATCCTCTGCGATTACCTAGATCTACCGCTGACATCAGAGTTTGTAGATTTAGTCGTCTGCACGATGTATACAAGTGAGTAATCTATCTGTATGAAAGTTGGAAGCTAGAGTTTGTCTGTAAGTACGCTAAACCCAAGTCGTTGCAAATGTTATTCGTGTTTTTATGTTATAATACACGAAAGGGACACATGAATATTAAGATCCCTGAAATATTGTGTAGTCCACTTACTCTGAGGAAACGTAATAATGTTATTTTGTCCATGAGCACACGTGAAGTAATTGTTGGGTTTTGTTCGGAACTTGTTCCAAATTTCTTTTACACGTGACATTTATTTTTCAATTTCTCTCTCATCATACAAATTCTGAATCTTGGTCTCATTGTATGATTGACTTAGTTCTTCCAAATGTTTGTTAACATCAATAACAAATGTGGAATGCAAAATTTTTTTTTGTAAAATTGCATGTTTTAAGGAAATTGATAATTAGAGTTTAAGTAATGATATGAATATTTGAAAGAAGATTTTTGTTTTCTAATTAGTATTAAATCGATTTTAAATAGATGTATTATATAATTTAATTTATACTTTTAGACCTTGACTAGATTTAAACGAGGATTAAACCTAGACAAATGTAACAGCTATCCATTACTCGCCTCTACTTTGCTAACCAATTTACCAGCATCTTCTGTACCACTTTCAAACAATTGAATTAAAAATAATGTAATTGCAACCTTCCCAAATTCGTTTCTCTAGCGCTATAAATTCAGCAGTTAGCTCAACAAACTGAATTCAAAGCCTTATAGATTTCTTAAACATAGCATAACACACAGGATTAAATTTTCAAACAAGTTTAAATTGCTTATTTGTTTACAACGACTGTATGGTTGTCTTTTAATTGCAAATAATTACGTTGATTGTAGTTGAATCAAGTTGCTATTGTAATACAATTTTATTTGCAATACAATCATAAAGCATGTAAATGTTAATGATTCAAACTATTAAGTACTTGCAGAGTAAAAGAGAGATTATTAACAATTAATATGTATTTTCTCATACTTTTAATCTATGCTAAATGTATATTTTCAGTAAAGGCACATATAAATGGCATGAGTTTATTTTTAGCGGTTTTAAGTGCTTTTAACAGTTGGCCGGCATACCTACGAGGTGAAATAAAAATAATAAGGTCACAGCTGGTTAATGTATCTTTTAAAAGATTCAATTGTTTTTATGTTGTAAATAAGAAATTACTTTTAAATACCATTTCTTTTTTATTTTTTTATTACTTTCTTTTTTGTAACTCACTGAAACTAATCGAACACTAATGTGATACACAGAACTATATAAACTCAATTTACTAAACTATCTTTTATCGTTTAACAATACTATTTACTACAAACTTTATTTTATAGCCCCATTTCTATTCCATTATCATTGCAAATGTCTTTCTTTCTTTCTTTTTTCAGTTTGTGAATTAACTTTTTACTGTTGAAATAATGGGTCTATTTAGATCAATTTGGTTACTTAATATGGAGTTCTTTCAATTATTATTTTTTTTAATTTAAGGGGCGTCATTATCATCATCTATGGTCATTAGCGCTGGAGCTTTCTCAGCGGCCCCCGGACAGTGTTCTCTCGCTATAGACAACACAGTCCACCACTGGACAGTGAGCTGTATAGGCTCTAGGAAGAAAAAAATCTAAGGGTGCACAGCTGGACTCGAACCCGGGTCCCTCCGCATGGGAGTCCAGTACGCTAACCATTTAGCTGTTCCCTTCCCTCTCTTTCAATTATTAAAGAGACAAGAGAATTGTAAATCAAATAATATCTATATATTAAAAAAAAAAAAAACTGGTCACGACTTTCTCTTACTGCACTTTGCACAGTTTACTGCAGTCAACATTTGTGGTCATTGGCGCCCTGAGCCTTCTCAGTGCACTGCCGGCCTCCGGACAGCTGTGAATGCTCCTAGGGAGAACAAATCTAAGGGCAGCACTGCTGGACTCGAACCGGGACCTACGCGTTTATTGCATCCAGCATGCTAAGATAATGTAATAACAGAATAATAACGATATTTCTACAATTCATTCAATAATGAAAATCTTCTCTACAGGACTGCATTTATGAAAGAACCGCCGCATTCAGTGATATAATTTCTCATCAGAGACATTTTCCGTGGTAGCCTGCTTCATTTTGTGGTCATCGACCGGTTTCGGGCGTTCGCCCATCTTCAGGATGCGTTTTTCAGACAGTGTGACAACACAGACTTGCACAGAGCAAATTCAGTTTACACACTGACTGGTGTTTTTAATTGTATTTAAAACTAAACTCCTAAACTATGTCAAGGGATATGGTGATCGTAACTGGGTGGGAAAAAACACGTGTGCAAATTGCCTTAAATGGAAACAACACGTGGGGGTCTAATTTTTAAACTCTGTTGTTGGAGGGAGATTTACTTTACAAGTAACTAATCAAAATAAAATGTAAAATATATAAAAAATAAATTTAAAATTAAATTAAATAACGATTTAAATTAACATAATTTAAAATTAAGCGATTTTTATAATTAAGTTTTTTATAATTATGCATTCCACTCAATATTTCACCTTTCACACAACATTCACATACACCATCCACGCACGCATGTTTACCTAAATATGATTTTTTATAATTAAGTTTTTTATTATGCATTCCACTCAAAATATCACTTTTTTACACAACATAATATATAATTTCTCGTTCTAAAATTTACAAATGTATTTGTCTACAAGTTTGTCTGTTGTTGGTCGATGAGTTGATGCATATATTCAAGAAGGCTGACCATGTTACGACAGATAAAATTACTGAAAATTTAGTCTTAAGTGAAGGCACTGTGTATTTGCAATACTCTTCGATCGAATGATCCTCCAAATGTTTGTGCAGTCAACGTTTAAAATAATTATAAAAATTTAAACTGCAAAGTTCTCCTTATAGCCCGTGACATTATCTGGTCTCTAGGTTGATCCTCTCAGGCAATTATTATATGACGTCTGTTTTCACTGTATTATTATTATTTATTATTTGTCTATGGGGAGGGGAACCCTACGCTATCCAAAGCCTCACTGGGCCCATATAGCTACCCTAAGAAAAACAATAACAAACCGGGTCCTAGAACAAAAATCCAGACCCGGATCTAATCCATCTAAGATTCACCGCAGTCCGAATAAATCGGACAATAACCTTAAGCGGAAATAGCGTAAGCTCTTCCACTGACATCCTATTCCGACCAAAGGTCCTGAACCTAATTTCCTCACAACCCAAGCAATCAGTCATAAGATGGATGGGTTTCCTCCTCTGTCACACTCTAGAAATGGATCCGGCATGAGAGATGTCTCCTTTAAACCACAATGTCCAGTAAGAGATCCAACCAGATGCCTGAGAGCGCTCCGTAAAAACACAGCAACATCTCACTAATGGCCTTGTCCGGACCCCCGATGAGCATTTTGGGCTGCCGAAAACCAACTGAGCTTATCCATAAGGATGAATGCTGTGAAGCTGTCCATGTTCTGGAAGCCTGACAGACATGTGCCAGAAGATACGCCAACAGCAGGCTCGGGACCAATGAAAGGAAGAGAGGCGCCTAATTTGGCAAACCTATCCACCTCCTCATTCCCGAAAATTCCCATGTGACCTGGCACCCGGACTAGAAGCACATCCTTCAGAGAAGAAAGCTCTTCCGGTCTTTTAGAACATTATAATACCAACCTGGAAGTGAAGACACATTAACTCAGCGCCTTCAGCGCAGCCTGGCTGTCCGAGCAGATACAAACACCTTTTAAGTTAGTGTTAAGTAGCCTCTCATCCAAAACACAACAAAGAATAGCATAAACCTCAGTCTGGAAGACCGTGGTCCATTCACCAAGAGATATTGCCAAATAATCTCCGGTCTCAAAATAGACCGCAGCTCCAGACCTACCATCCATTCTGGAACCGTACGTGTAACACCGGAAGTAATTATCTGGTTGTTTTCACTGTACTGAAGAAGTGAAAACAAATGTTCGAAACACTTTTAAGACAATGATTTTTTTTTTTCTTACTGCCGGCATAAAAGTAAAGCTAATAAAGAAATGGAACAAGAGTAAAAAAATATTAGGGGGATTATGTCGAAAATTAGGTAAATTCGAGAAATACATCCATCTGATATAGTACATTAAATTCACGCAGGATGTGACTACCGCACGCAACAATCTGAGGTATAGCGACGTAACTCTAGACATCAAATGTTTTGCGATTTAAAAGTCCTTTATATAAGGTTTGACTGTAGAATAAGAAAAAAAGCATCTTGATCGCAAAAATACTTATATTTGTAATCGAAATCTTGCAATTATTATTTGTAAAGACATGAGGCAATTCTAAAGTAAAAGAAGACAATAGGAAGTGAAAGAGATAGAGATAAGAGATTAAAAGTGGTTGAGAAGTGATAGAAAAAATGGAACAAAATAACCACTTCAAATAGCTGGGAACAAACACGTTCACTGAACAAGGGAAGTGAATGGAAAAAGAACGCCGATGTGAAACACTCACATGACTTTCTCTAACTGCAGTTTACAAGATTTGAGTGATTAATCAATTTTCTTCAAATCTATAATTTTTACTTTAATGTTTGCTTGCCTTCAATTTTATATCAATTCAAGAATCTTAACCTAATAAAAAGAAAGTTTGAAGAAAACTATACACTCCCACTCCCCCCAAAGTTCTTTAAATAAACTTTCTCGGGTAAAAAATTTCCAATAAAAGTGATAGAGGTCTCTGTATTCATAGTTAGTGTAACAAATTTAATGAAATCCGTCGGTGTGTTTATGGTGAAAATCCATGAAAAATGAAATAAATAACTTTAGTAAGAACCTATTTCCGGTTAGCCGATTTTTTCCAAACTCAGAGTTTTGACATCATATTTAATTCTAATTAATATTATTTATATGATAGAATTGTATAATAGTAAATTAAAATAGCACTTTAGAAGAAAACATAGCTTCGACAATCTCCTAAAAACGACCTTAAATGAATTTTTCTGGAGAAATGTTTCTAAGAAAAGTTGTAGCTCCTTTGTATGTATAGTCGATATACTAAGTTTAAAAAAAACTTATTGAGTACATAACAAATATATACATAACTTATTGAGTATATAATAAATTGAAATAGCACTTTAAAGCAATACATAAACACCATCACTTCCCAAAAAAGCACACTAAATTTATTTTCCCAGAGAAGTATTACAAATAAAAGTTTTAGCCCTGTTTTTATGTGTATTTAATATATACCACGTTTATAGAAAATCGTTGGAGCCGTTTTCGAGAAAGTCGCAACAAAAACAAACTGAAAAACTTAGTGAAGTAGTATTTCTTAGTTGAGGAATTTTTGACAGCTAAGTTCCTGTCGGATCTCATGGAATGTAAATTTTGTACGTTCTGCAATTTTTCGATTTTGAGCTATGCTTAAATATTCACATTCACACACAACACAGAAACCACAATACCGTTTTCTAAAAACCACTTTTTTTTTTTCGCACTCAGGAGACCACAAAACGTTTTCCGGTGAAAACTCGATATCTAAAATTTGACACGATTAGAATACTTCCTTTAAGAATAGAGAAAGTAAAATGACCATACTCCTTATGAAACTATTTGTGAAAATGTATATATTTTTCATTTATTCTTCATCAATGGAATCGATTTTTCATGAAAATTGTTAAAAATGTTTGTATCTGTTTTTTGTTTTTTTTAAAAATAATATAATAAGAACAAATTCTTTTTCACTTAAATCCACTCCAGGGAGTTCTAGATTTTAACAAGAAGCACAGATGTAAGCTCCACGTAGTGGAAATGCTAAATCTGTTAGTAGAATGAGGGTATAGCAGGGAAAATCATATCAACAACAGGATTATCCGGGGCCAATTTGGAATTAAGGTTAGTGGAAAAAATTTAAGGGGAATGTTGCCTGTGATGATGTGAATAGGTTACATGAGTTGAAAAGTAGGCTAGAGAGGGAAGAAAAACCGTTGAACTAAATAAGATTGGTGCGCACAGACCAGAAAAAAGTAGCGCTTGTTGCTAGAGGCTGCAGCTTGGATTGGATTAGTACAGATTTTTTTAATGGAATTTTTTTTTTTACTATTTTAACTGTGAATCTGGAAGGGATAAAACGACATTTCGAAGGTAGCTCCTCCTAAGAACTCCCTCTAAAATCTATTATTCGGAAAAACAAAACCAAACAAAACGATAGGTCGATATACGTATCTGCAATCAGTGTACCAGGTTTAAAGAAACTCATTGCTATTTATCGAGAAAATCACAGAAAACTGTAAAAGAAAATATTCAGTAAAATTACACTTCTGATCAAACGATTTTCTACAATTCCGAATTTCGTCTGCACATTTGATTATTATTATTAACACTTTATAGATAATGGGATCTAATAAAATGTATGGAATGGACAGTTTAAAGGAAAATCTAACTTCACCTCTCCCCCCCTAAAATATCCCAAAAATGGAATTTTCTGGAAAAATTTTTGAAATAAAAGTTGTAGCTCTTTATATGTGTAATCGATATATGAAGTTTAAAAAAAATCGTTGGAGTCGTTATTGAGCAAAATTGCAAAAAAATACCTAGAAAATTCATTATGTAAAGTGGAACTTTCTGTTAACCAATTTTGTTCAAAATATTTATATATGGAATCTTCTGGTGGAATTTATACGAAATATTAAGTTTGAACTAAGTTGAATTTATGCAGACCCCAAACACACACAAACAAAACACCAATTCCTAAAAACCTCTTTCGTACTTGAAGCACCTCAAAAGTGTATTCCTGTTAAAAACTCGATGTCAAAATTTTGATACAGTCACAATACTTGCTCTTGTAAACAATAAGACAAAGTAAAATAAGAGAAAGTAAAAATCTGGTATGATACACTCGCATAACTTTCTCTTACTTCAGTTTTCAAAATTGTGGCTGACAAATTTTACAGTCAGTATATCAAATTTAATGAAAATCGTCGGTGTTTTTATGGAGAAAATCGCAACAATAAAACGAAAAATACTTCCTAGTATAAAAACACACTTCCGGTCATCGGATTTTTTAAAACTCTGAATTTCAACAACATATTTAATTCTAATTAACATTATTTAGATGATAGAATTGTGTAATAAACTGAAATAACACTTTAGAGGACAGCCTCTCCCCACCTCCCGCTCCCAAATTACCCTTAAATGAATTTTCCCAGAAAAATGTTTAAATAAAAGTTGTAGCTCTTTGTATGTGTAGTTAATATACCAAGTTTCAAGAAAATCATTGGAGCCATTTTTGAGAAAATCGCAATCGAAGTAAAAAACCAACTAGTAAAGTGGTACTTCCGGTTGAGGAATTTTGACAGATACCCTACTAGCAGATCCCATGGTAATACCCTTTCAGAATATCAAGTTTCAACTTTCTACGGTTTTTCGTTTTTGGGCTGTTATGCTTTCACATAAATACACACACACACACACACACACCATTTTCTACAAAACCACTTTTTTGGACTCAGGGCACCTCAAAACGGATATTTCAGGTGAAAACTCGATATCGAAAATTTAACACGATTACAATACTTCCTCTTATTAGGAGTAAGAGAAAGTAAAAAAAGTCATCTTCAAATGTTCTATGAATGAAGAATAAAGTATACGTTGACAAGTGTTTCTTTGCTTTACAAAAACCTAATGTAAAGTAATCATTCGACTTTTTGTTACTGCAATTTTCACACTTTTAATTGACTGTTTGATTTTCAATTTTCAAACTGAATGGTTTCAACATTCAAAGAGACCTTAGACCAGCAACGCGGAAATCCATGTTCGAGTCCCTTAGATTTTCTTGTCCTAGAAGCATCTAGGATTTCTCGTCCTAGAGCATCTTGGATGCGTGGAGAGGCCGGCAGTGTCTTCCTACTACCTAGTACCCTTGCGATAAACTATATGGGTCTAGATGAGCCGTGGATAGCGTAGAGTTTGGACTCTCCCCCCCGGACAATTTAAAATGAAAAAGAAATTGAAGGTAATAAAAAAAAAATTCTTCCGGTGACGGTTTAAAAAAAAGCTCAAGTTCTGCTCACCCTAAGTAAAGCGAATTTCTAGGGTTGAAAACGTTTCAAATAAAAGTTATAGGCCTCCAAACAAAATTTAAGCTTCTTTTTTTTTTGTTTCAGCCAAGAAAATTTGAAGAAAACCTTTCCAGTAAATTGGTACCGATTTTAATTAAAACGTTCATGATGATTGTTTTTTTTTGTGGTTCATGATGAAACATACATTGAGCAAAACTATGTTAATTGGTTGAACGCAAATTGATATACATACTCTTCAGAATGAAAAATTTATTCATATAGACAAAAACATCATAAATTTGATATTTTATTAAAAAAAAAAAAAAAATCAATTCTGTCCTAATTATAAATCTCCGTAGACGTTCATACATACTGCATACATAGTGCCTGCAGAAGTAACTCTACATCACATTACATATTAACACGTTACAACACGATTACATTCTGTATAGCAAAGGAACCTACAGTACATATTTCAGGTCGCCCTGAATTTCACTTTATAAGCAAGCACTCATCTACAAACGTCCATTCTAATTTAATTAAACACTGTGTATTTTTAAATTGTCCTAAATTAAACAAATTAATCTGTTAGTCTGATCCTTCATCCTCTTTAAATGTCAATCCAGATTCACATTTAATTGTTTCTTTTTACAATGATGTGTTTGTAGTGATTTACTTTAATTAACCACTACTATGAATAGATATTGGAAAGTAACTTATATAAGTTTAGTCAAAAGTTTTCACATTTAACGTTACTTAAAATATAGTATTACCTAATCTTATCAAAAAATTTCTTAAGTTCCTTTCTTTAAGAAAAACTAATACATTTTTTCCACCATGAGTTTTTCTACAGAAATGCATGCTTTATAATCTTGCAATTATGAAAAAAAATCTGGTGTGAAACGCTCACACAACTTTCTTTTACCTTTTACAGCAATTTACACAGTTATGATTGACAAATTTTTTTTTTTTTTAAACTTATACTGGAGCGTCCTTAAAGAGAGTGAATAAAATAAAATTAAAATTTTAATAATCGTATATAAAACTGTACAAAATAAACATTGTATTCTCCTCTCGCTATTACCACCACAAAACAACTATTATGTTTCTCTCGGGTTAGTGTGTGCGGATCGTATCTCTCGCTCGCCCGCACTTTGAACTTACGATGTTTTTACTACGTAACAAAGAGTTATTCTGAAACAAACAGTTAGTTGCTCGATCGCTCTGTTAGTGCGCATATTACTTAGTTGAATTTATTTCACTTTTGGTGTGGCCATAACTCGAACATTATTCGACATTTTTTATAACACAACCAACCGGACGACGACACCGGCACAGCTCCAGGCGACATCATTCTTTACTCAGTTCAGGCGAGAGAGAAACATAATATAAAATCACTAGTATCTTGTATCATTTTTAAGTGTGTTCATCTTCCCTTTATTTTTATACGAAATACAGTCCATTTTGAAAATAATCAGTGTATCTTTATTCATTAGTTTTATTGACGGTACAATAATCGTAGAGGAGCAACAATTTGCCTATTGGCCGTTCCATTTACTTTGTACTAAATGTCATCAATTTTATATCAAGTGAAGAATCTAAACTTAATAAAATGAATGTTTCGCGGACCATACACCCCCCCCCCACCTTAAACTTCTTTAAATGAAATTTCTCTGCAAAAAAGTAGCCAATAAAAGTGATAGGTCTCTGTATTCATAGTTAGCAAAACAAATTTAATGAAATCTTTCAAGAATTTTTAGGAAAAAATCGGAGAAAATTGGAGTAAAACGCACTTCCGGTCAACCGATTTTCTTCAAACTGGGAATTTTGCCACCATATTTAATTCTAATTAATATTAGTTAGATGATAGAATTGTATATATATTACGCTCAAAAACCGAAAATGCTCATTGAGTGAAAAAACAGCTCACAAAGCGTTGTGGTCACTGTAAAACATTCACATCGCGAAATTCGAGTTATGGCTCTTATGAAAACGCTCACGACGCATTGTGACAATCACTGAAAGACCACATAGCGAAATTCGTGTCGTGGCTATCATGCTATACGACCAGAACGCATTGTGATAATGAAGAAAAGCCATGACGGATTTTTGAACTTGTGCTATCTGCTCCTGCTTCAACCAGATTTTCAGTGACACCAATTTTTAAGACATCATATCGTTTTAGACGACGATACTGCTTTGAAGATAGAGACTGGTTGTTTCTTATAGAGTACTGAGAAGTTTCATTAAGTAACATTTCATATTTTTCTGTACTCATGATAATACTGCGATCATGAGTGCTTCTTTCCACAAACTCACGTAGTTTATCATCAAACTATTTTTTTATTGGTCACGATTAGGCTGATATACGTTAACCCTCAGAAACAGACAAGAAATGAATAAACAACTCTACTGATATTTAATGCATCGTTGTACTCAAGCCGACAAGTTACAACCTGTCCGTCGTGATATGGTTACACCAACTAGTGCTCAGAATGCGTCATGGCTTTTCTTCATTGCCACAATGCGTTGTGATCGTATAGCATGATAGCCACGACACGAATTTCGCTATCTGGTCTTTCTGTGATGGCCACAACAGTCGTGAGCGTTTTCATAAGACCCATAACACGAATTTCGCGATGTGGATGTTTTGGATCACAACGCGTTGTGATCTATTTTTTCGCTCAATGAGCATTTACGGTCTTTGAGCGTAACATATACAATAAACTAAAATAACACTTTATAG
Source organism: Triatoma infestans (assembly GCA_011037195.1). Taxonomy (NCBI): domain Eukaryota; kingdom Metazoa; phylum Arthropoda; class Insecta; order Hemiptera; family Reduviidae; genus Triatoma; species Triatoma infestans. The sequence continues at coordinate 46,110 of JAAEAF010005804.1, forward strand.
GAAAACATAATTCCACCCGTTCCTCAAATGCCCCCTTAAATCAATTTTTCTGGCGAAATGTTTCAAATGAAAGCTTTAACTCATTATATGAATAGAATAGAATAGAAAATCTTTATTTACAATTCGCATATAACAAAAATAAATAATACAGTTCTTTAAAAATATACAAAAAGAAAACACTTGGTCTTTCAACCGTCAGTGTATCGCCTGCGCACACATAAAATTATACATTACTAAAAAAAAAAAACTTAATTATTCCAGTTAAATTAAAAGTTTATAATCTATGTAGTTTTGAATTTAAACAAAACAAATGAGAAAAAAAGTATTCCATTTCAATTTCGGATTCAACTTCCTGTTCATCATTGTCTGTATTATAAATAATTGAATGCGAATATGTTAATATGTTTTTTTTTGATAGCAAATTAAATGTTGTTAGGACCAATTAAGTTTTGGAAAAATGGGCCGTACAAAATTATCATTAGGGCTAATTTCGTCAATTAGAAAGAAGTTATAATTGGCATGTGGTCAGAAAATATTTGGCAATCTACAACAATATAATCAATTAATGGCAAAACATTTAAAACTAAGACAAGAACAATCTACCTAACGCAATAACCGAACTTCCCTGACCACTTACATAAGTAAATTCCCCTTTTGAATCATCATTCATTCATCCATTTAAAATTAATTAAGAAAAATTAATAAATTTTCTCCATTAACATTAATAAATATATGCTAACTGAATTAATTTTCAAGTTAAAATTTAAATGTTTTTTTTTTTGGAGGAGTTTGCAAGCATCCCATCCTGCTATTGAAGTCGCCAATTAAACCTATGTGTATCATATGGTTTTCAGAAATAAAATTTGACATATTATTAAATTCTTCAACCCAGTGTTGCAATTTAAAAGACACTGGATAAAGATAAATATCTTTTTTCTTTAATTTTAACAAAATTACCTGTTCATTTGATATCTTACAAAATAAAATCTTACTTTTGGCGAAATGTGGTACTTTTATTCCATATAAGCAGCCACCTGATGCTCTTCCGAATTTCGTATCTCTAGTTGCAGCAACCCAATGTTTCTGATAGTCATTAAAATGTTCTTTTACCACCCATGTTTCGAACAAAAAAAAAATACCCTGAACTTTTTAATGTATGAAATAAATTCCGCATTTCCCTTTTTATTTCGTAGTCCTTTAATATTATGTGCCAAAACGTTCAATACTCGCTGCTTCTTTTCTAGCTATGGGCGTTCATCAGAAGAAGATTTGCCGCTACCTATAGGTTTATTGATGCTTTCCTCACTTCCAGTTCTAGATGTTTTGGGCGAATAACTAAATTGTTGTAGCTTCTTCTTTACTGATTGTGAAACATCATCACATCAGTTTTTTTCCTTTTTATTTCTTTCCTTATTTTTTCCCCGAACTACATTTTTCGTAGGAGGTGAATCTGATATCATACGTTTTTTATCTGATACTGCATTCTTCTCGAGATCCCAGTAACTGTTAAACTCTTCATAAATATCAAATAGAATTATGTTCCGTTTACGAGCGTCACTCTCTAGTCGTTCTACTTTAGTAATAGAATTTTCTAATTTAATACTGAGTTCATTTATGCGATATTTAATATCTTTACCCTGTTTTAATATATTCCCATTTAATTCTTCTTTCATTTGAATTAGAAAAATCTTTGACAGACTGATCCATTATATCAGTAGTTGACTTTGTGGAAGAGAAAGAAACACTTTAAACAGCTGATATTAATCAGGTCAAGTTCAAATAGTAGCCAGTCACTCCCACCCCACCTCGTCCTCTGATAACTTTATATTTACCTTTCTTATTAGGATTAAAAGTACAGTTAACTTATCAACAATAAGATGCGCACGCACTAATCATCTACCAAATCCCCACTCTGCTCACCAACATAAGCCACAAAAAGAAATTTTCTGGAAAAATTTGAAATATTACTTTTTTTTTCTTTTTTTATTTAACTGAAAAACGGCTCGACAGAAATTCTTCTAACTTTGTCACAACGTTACAAATTCTTTACGTTCACCACAGGCAAAATTTGGTTTCAATAAGCACCATACAAACTATTTAATTTACAGTGTTAACAGACACGATGTTACTTGTACAAAGGCTGTACACAGACCCAACTCATTATATGTGTAGTTGATATTAATAAGTTTTTAAGAAAATCGTTGGAGTCTTTTTTTAAAAAAAAAACACGCAAGAAACTGATAAATCCTTTTAGGAAAGTGGTACTTCCGGTTGAGGAATTTGACTAATAAGTTACTGTCGGATCTCCTGGTGATATATAAACGGAATGTCAAGTTTCAACTTTCTGCAATATACCGTCCTCGCACTATGCTGTTCGCATGCATACGTAAGTGACTGGAAACCTGCTTCAACTAAGCTTGTTCCCTGACACCCGCACTGCTCTTTAGATCACACTTTTATTCAAATTTAGACATGTTAACATTCAACTGTTAAAAAAAAACTTTAAACTTTAGGATTTTGAGATGAATTACCTCAAATGTTTACACGGGTTACCAAATGATACGCTGCTCATAGGTTGCGGATTATTGCCTTAGCTTTGCTCTATAATGCATCAATACAAAGTACGGTTCCATTATTAATTTGTTTTTAACGCTATATTTTTTTTTATCTAGCTAGCGCTAGAGATTCGGGAGCCCTATTCTCACTATAACTTAATCGAAAAATTAACTTTAGAGGTTAAGAATTGGGAAAATACAGAAGCCAAATTAAAGATAGTGATGCCTACTGTAAGAGGAAGGAACCTTATCAAGAAGAGAAGGGCTGATATTGCCGAGATTGAGAATAGGCCACACTCATCTCACACATTCCTATTTATTACAAGGGGAAAATCAAAAACAGTGCCCAAAGTGTCAATCACGCCTTACAGTGAAACACATTCGTGAGGAATGCCCCAGGCTGCAAAGGGTACCGAGATAGAGTTAGGTTTGTCTAATAATATGGTAGAATTGTTAGGACCAGGTGTAAAATATAAAGATTAAAATGTATTTGGTGTGATATGTTTGTGGTAGTGGCGTGAGCGGTTTAGTAAAGGGTTTGTGTGTACGTTCAAAGAGAAGAGAAGTAATAAGAATAATTAAGAAAACACGGGAAGGTTAAATTAAATATATTATCTTAAAGAAATTTAAATACTTTTAAATAACACAATAATATGCTTAATAATATACTGAAACTAGCTAGAATAAACTCTTATAACTTATTTGTTGTGGTGGTTGGTTCCGCAGAGCTGGAAAGCATCAGAGACATTTTCCGTGGTAGCCTGCTTCATTTTGTGGTCATCGACCGGTTTCGGGCGTTCGCCCATCTTCAGGATGCGCTTTCTTATAACTTATGTTTTAAGTTATAACTGGCACTGATGCTAAGAGAGCGAAAGACACGTGTTCTGATTAAATGTCTATTTCAGACTGTTCTTGTTGGAAAGCAGAATGCAGACTGTCTTGAAAGAATGCCTTCTCTTGTTAGTACAAATCTTCCCCTGTGAGAAGGTGTGAAAAGACAAAGCTATCAAAGTTCTGTGAACTCTAAAAGACAAAGCTAACCAGGTCCTTTGAACTCTGTCTGTAATTGTAGCCTTCTATCTGTGTGAACCCCTTTTTGCCAGCGAATGTTAGTATATTCTTGAAATAATATTTTTCAAATAAAATATATTTCTGGCATCCATCATAAGATCAATTGTTTACTTATTTCAAATGTTCAGATATCTATTTTAATATTTAGTTTTAGTTTGGAGTGTATATATATTGTTTTTTATGTAGGCATAAGAGCAACGGGGTGCGAAGAATATATAGCATTCTACCCCAATAGTAGAAGGAGTGTATAAATGGTGTTTATTTAGCGATGAATGTATTTATTAGAATGAGTGTATGTATTTGTGTGATTGTCGTATGATAGAGATGTGCGGTTGAATGTCAAAGGCACTTTGTGAAGGCGCTAATGACCTTGGCAGTTGTGATGTTAGAAAATATAATTTCCTTATATTGAAAAGGGCTTGCAGGTATTGGTAAAGCTCTTTACAAAGACCTTGTGTATCCTAATTCTGTAACATTGATGGGGTACTCCATTAGTTTGATGTAGGTAAGCACCGCAAACTGCATGGTTAGATTTGAATGTGATTATTGTTGATGATTTCCGGGTAGAAGTTAAAGGAACCAATTGTGTACTGAATCTTCCGTTTTTAATAAAATTATCAAACAGAACTATGATAATTGTTATAAGAGAAAATTCGTAGTTTTATTTTATTGTTTTCTCTCTAGATTTTTTTTCTTTTTATCTTTCTGACGGTATAAACAAATTTTTAGATAGTTATTATCCTAAATAGAAAATTTGTGGAAGGTTCAAATCATTTAGATTGATATCGTAAACTCCAACTTTCCATATACATTGTAGGAGAGGGCGGTTTAATGACAGTTTAATTAAATTTATATTATAAACTTGTTTCATGTTGCTTGATGAGAAACGCTTTGATACTTCCCACCATTTTCTTATGACAGCTATTTTCACGCTAATCCGCAATATTGTAGCAGTACTTTTCACCACAGTATTCCACAACCACTTTAAGACACATTTCCCTGCCAGCATGATCTTAGAACTTTTGGCCTAGATTGTAACTTTCAAAATAGTCTAGTAACTTGAACTTTTATTTATATGATCATAAATTTTGACTCCATATATCTTTACGATAACTGTTAATATTGATTGTTAATTGCTAGTAAACTATTCATTTTTTTTTTTAATGGCTGAGGCAGATGTAGATTTTTGAGGAAATTTGACCAGTTTAAATAAAATAAAATTTACTTGGCCAAAGTTTTATCTTATATTTAATACATCCTCAGGGCACTGACTAAACAAAAAACAATAAATACGGTTCCTTTTATGATACAAAAAGATATTAATTTATTTATATTGATATACGAGCTAAACAGACCATGTACGTAAAAAAATGAGTGCCGAATACGGCCACAATATACATAAAAATATAATTAGTTTTACATAATAATCTCTAGATAAAATATGTAGATAGATTTAATTGCAAAATGTATAAAGTAAAATAAATTTTTTTATAAAAAACATGAAATGAGAAAAGCAATTAAATTTAAATTGTGGTCATTAAAGTTAAAAATAAAACCGAGAATAAAATTAAAATAGAATGATGACTCTAATAGCGGCATAGATTATTTAAGTATCATTTTCTTTGAGAATATTTATTACTCCTTTTTTTTAAAATTAACTCTTGAAAATGTATCTAAATTTTTAAATAAATTATTAAGTAAGGGAAGGGAATAGCTAGTGATTACAGTACTGGACTTCACGCGGAAGATACGGGTTCGAATCCAGCTGTGCTGACCTTAGATTATTTCTTCCTAGGAGCCTCTACAGCTCACTGTCCGGTGATGGACAGTGTTGTCTGTAACGAGAGAACACTGTCCGGACGACGGCAATGCACTGAGAAGGATGCAAGCGCCAATGTCCATAGATGTTGATGCGCCTTAAATTTAAAATTTAAAACAAAAATAAATAAATTATTATAATCTTATTAAACGTGGTATTGCTGTAATTTCTTTTATACAATTTTACGAAAAACAGATTATCTGTTCTATTGTGGTTTATAATAGTATTTGGGTACATGGAAACTAATGGCATTTATAATGTTGGTAGGTCTCGGATTTAAGTCCAGCTGTACTGCCCTATACTAATATATTTTCTCTTTCTAGGAGCCTATACAGCTCACTTGCGGTGTTGTCTCATGAGAGAACAATGTCTGGAGGGCAATATTATACTGAGAAGGCCATAACCATAGATGCTGACGCGCCTTGTATTAAAAAAAAAAAAAAATAAATAAATAAAACTGGCCGAATTTCCTCAAGAATCTACAACAACAGCCATTATAATAAATTTATTGGGCAAAATATTAACGCGCGTTTTATTTACTATCTTTTATTAATATAAACTTCTAATTTTTAATCCACTATATTTTTCAATAATTTTTTAACGTTTATTACATGTTTCATGCGGTTTTATGGTTAATTAAGGAACAATAATTTTGCTTGACCATCTGCTTGAATGTAACAGCAAATTTGCAAAAAAATAATTTAAGCGAGAATTAAATTATTAATAATAAAAAAAATTACATAATATTTAAAATTTGTCCAGAATGTAAATATGATCTTAATTTTATTCAAATATGAAGTTCCTCATTTCTTGAACAAAAGGGTTTATAAAAAAATAAGTAAGAGATTCGGTCTTTAACGTTAGATACAGTTTTTGAGTTATTAAGTATTTTTATGTCTAAAAAATACGTAATTTGTTTTAATGTTTTGAACAATATGAGACAAAACAAATGGCAAAAAATATGGATAATTTAAAATAAAAAAAACAAAACACACTTTAATATTCTTTATGGGAAGTTAAATATATAAATATATATATTTAATATTATAATTAGGTCTTATAAATTGTTAGTGATATTGTTATTGTATTAAAATAACATATTTAATATAACAATATAATTATAATTTCCATGAAACGGTTGGCTGAATAAACATACCTGAACTATTGTTTATATTATTGATCATTGCACTAATACAACATTGGTCAATATGAAACGGATTTTACGAAAAGGGCATATTTATTATTAACTAAGCCTAATTTCCCCGTTTGGTCACTGTCTGAATTCTCTCACCCTCCACCCTTTCAACGGTTCATTTTCTACAAAGCTGTATAACAATTATGTTTCTCTAGATTGTAATATAAATGTGATTCTGATTACCAAATTTCCCTTTACAATAATTCAATTTTCTTTCTCTGTTTTAATGTTTTCACCCGGAATATTCAATTTTCCATTTGTTCTTTATTCCGAAATAGTAATTTGTATAAAGTTGAAGTTTTATAATACATTTTTAATAACCCAATTGCCCCATTTGACATTTTTCAAATTGGGAAATAAATAAGCTTTAAAATGCTTTTTAATTAACTTTTTTAATTAAGTTTTTCTTTCATTTCTTTGCTACTGATATAACATAACTACTACATCATTATCCAACTTAAATTCCTATTGACCCCACCCGTCTAAAAATACCAAGTTATTGACACAGTAACAATTCTGCCACCTGCCTTCTCAAACAATTTCATCTTTTGTTGATCATTTACCATTTTATTTTACTTTTTTTTACTAATATTTTAATTACAAAATTATCGTCACATTCATACTTTTCCATTCTCTTACCCCTTCTATTGCGATCGTGTCAAATTTTTAGAAATTGAGTTTTCAATTCGGAAATACATGTTTTGAGGTCTCCTGAATACGAAAAAAAATGTTTTTAGCGAATAGTCTGTGCGCGTGTGTATAACAAAATATCTCAAAAAAGGGAAAATCACAGTGAGCTCAAACTTTCTATTCATTTAGGTACCAGCACTGCATCTGAAGGTTCCGGTTCAAATCCAGAACTGCGACTAATTTTTTTTTTCCAAAAAATTTCTTTTCAATATAGTTTGTGGTTCCATCATCTTTATAATCATTCAGGACAATTGAATCTCACTTGAAAATTTCAAATTGGAAGAAAAATATCAATTGAAGCTGAAGATGCAGTTAGAGAAAGTTGTTAACATCAGATTTTTTTATTTATTTATTTATTGATTTCGCTTCCTACTTATAGGTTTTCCTATAACTAGGAACACTTTGCTTTCCCGCTAAAAACACTGACATATCATCAAAGCATCTTTTGGGGGCGGGGGCGGAGGGAATGTTGTGCATGCAATCTTGAAGTTCAATCCCTCTTGGTGCCGGCTCGGAAGGGTCTCGCGAACTGAGGAAATTCTCAATCTTTGACATTGAACGATTCCTATCATCGATGCTTCTAAATCTTCACTGAAAGTTAACGTCGCAGACCATCAGATGTTGTATTTAAGTTTCCTCCTTCTATTATAGTCGCCATCACTTTGTAGGATTAGCTTCTTTAGGTTTGCCACAGAGTCTGCTATACCCCCCCAAAGAAGCTATTGGCATGCTCAAACCGTTGCACCTATCTAAAAGATCCTTTAACCTTTCAGTGTCCTGGGACACTTCACCAGAACAATGCTTGCTTATCTTCCTCCTCGTTCCTTAGATAGATTTAATTCACAAGTGTTTCGACCTTATGAAATGGATTTCCTGTATTTTTCCTTAGCAGATTGTCGGCCATCTCTTTACACTGTCTGGCAACAAGGTTTCTAAAAAGAGGATAACTCCATTATTACGGTCCAGAGTTTCTTGAATTTCCCACGTGTTCCAAACCATTTCCGTACCAAACAGCAACCTTCAAATCGATTAGTATTATTCCATTGTTTTTCTTTGAAACAAACCCTTTTTTTCCGGTGGAAATTGAGTTTATATAAGGATATCCGGAAATAACTGTATCCATAAACCATCTTCTGAAGTTCCACATGAAAGTAACATGCACTTCCATTACCTATCTTCTATTATAATCAGTAAAAAAAATGAAACAAATGTATTTTAAGCTGAGAAATGCCATGAATTTCCAGATTTTTTAAAATTTTTATTAGAACTTAATAAAGTTTGTTTTTACTTGACAGTTTAGTACAGAACTTTTTCCTTATTACGCTAATAAACTAACAATTATCCTGCAAGTTGAGTTTTACATAGATAATGTTTTTTAGACATTCATTTTATTTCATATTCTACTTGGCTCGAAAAGCGGTTACGTGACTTGAAAGTGATGTGGACAGTTATTCAGATGTTGGGAGTGTGTTTCCCATGGTGGTAAAAAAAAAAAAAAAAAAATCATGGAATTATGTATTTTCTATGCAAAATCATTTTTAAGTTATACATTATGTTATTATGCCTTGTGTCAACTATTATGTTTTAGAAGGTAGTTTATTGATTATGTTTATGTTGTCATTTCATTGATAAAGGGATTTTCTTTTGATCCTACAATTATGTTATTTTCTAGGCTAAATCATTTTAAGTATATATTATGTTATTATGCCTTATGTCAACTGTTATGTTTTAGAAATTAGTTTATTGAGTATATTTTCATTTAATTGATAAAGGAAGTTTTCTTTTTCAGAGTACTCATTTGTATTAATAGATTCGGATTTGTTTTTATTGTGGTAACTACTATGTTTAATTGATATGTTCTAGAAAAAAAATAGGCTTAGTTATTAATAATGAACTTTAGAAAATTTTATTATGTTACTACTAATATCTTAATACAGTAATTTATTATTAGTAGTTTTGGTATTAATCAGTAATTATGTTGTAAGCATTGAAGGCAAATTTAAAGGCTCAAAACAGTATTTCAGTGATTGGGTCAGTCACTTAGTCAGGTTGGCAGAGTTTTGGTTACATCAGGGGAACATATCAAGGGGTTAGTCTTCTTGCATCGACTATATATCGGTTAAGGAGGGAGGTAGATCGATGGAGAACTAACTGTTAATTGGTAGTGAAAAAGGTCAGCCATTAGTCCAAAAAGAGTTGTGTTCGAGTCAGTCTACGTGTAGCTAGATATAGTGTTGTGTTGTCGAGTTTTAGAAATAAAAGATATAGTATTTACTTTCAAGTGTTTTTTACTTATTACCCGTTTTGACAAATAAAAAACTTACTACACTGGGAACATTCAAATTTTATGATCATATTTTCAAACTTGATATTTTAGATTAAAGCGTTGATAAAGATAGGAAACTCTGACAAAACATTGGCATATTTGAATTTTCTCCCTTGACCGAACCTCAACAAATTCTTCATAACAAAATACATCAACAATCAAGAAATACTTTTATATTATCTGGAATAAGTGAAAGTCGCTTGTCTGGTTACATACCAGACTTTTTTTTACATTCAAAGAAGATATTATAGTTTGAAAATTGATCTTAATTGTCACAAATTATTAATTTTTTTCTTTTTACTTTTTTTATTTGCAACAATGATTTCCTGTTCAAAAACTTTTAGTTTAACAAAGGAAAAGTTCAAGATAATAAATCAATATAAGTGTCTGAATTATGCAAATACTTAATACCGCAAGTTCAACTAAAGTAAAAATGGGACAAAGAAATATTTCAGTAAATGGAATGCTAGTTTTAGATAAACTATTGTTTACTTTTACAGATGGCTAGAAAATCTTTGTGCTATAAAAGAAAAACTTTTATGATAGCAATTAAATATTAATTATATTAAAATGTGCTGAAGGAATTTTAAAATAAATAATACAAAGTACAGTGGTGATTTTTAGAAGAATTAAAGCTCTAGCAGCTTAAAACTTGTTGCATTATTAAGCAACGTCAGTAAAAAAAAAAAGCCTATTTAAATAACATAGGAACTAGTTTGAATATGTCTTTCTATTTTGAGTATAACTTTATTATTCCATCATAACTTTTAAATCAACTAAAATGTTGATGTTTATTTGGATAACTACTCTCTTTTTCTTTTTTTTATTTGAAGATAATAAATTTGTCTCTATTAATAATAAAGTGAAAGCGAAGAATTTTAAAGAATCTTCATAATACCCTGAACATAAAGGTGAAAGAATACTTTCTACAAAGGAAACAAAACAAGATCATCAGTCATTAGTTTTGAAAGGCTCTTAAAGAACATTTTAAGAGGTATTTTTTGGATTGATGGCTAATGATGGATTGATCACTTATGGCTAATGACAGATGTTCACTAAAATTTACCATGTATCCTCTTATGAGGTTTAAAACGAAACAAAAACTAAGCGACCAATACAGAAATTGTAAGAATCATATTATAAAACTATTTAGGGTGTAAGGTTTTGGTAACGTGGCGATAGAAATCATAAACAATCCTTTCAGCTTAAAATATATTTTATTGAAGCAAAAAGGGTGAAGGAAAAAAACGAAATAATAAACTTATGAACTTTTTGTTTCATTTTTTTACTGATTATAACAGAAGATAGGTATTGGAAGTGCATGTTACTTTCAAGTGGAACTTCAATAAGAATGATTTTGCTGCAAGCAATATAGCTATGGTGTTTAAATGTCATTACAATAACGGTTCTTTCAAAATCATTAAAATAACATAAGAACAAAGAGTAATTTAGAAGAATATTTTATCGATAATGTATTCATAAAATACGTTTTCTGTATTTATGTCTAATGAGTTAAGAAAATGTATATTTCGCTAAGTCGCTAACCATGGTTTCATATTTTGGGGAGAACAGACACCTTTGTAAGGAATCTGGGACACTTTGGAAGCCCTCGACATCCTCTACATAATATCGATCATTTCCTAGCACTCTTTTTCACGACATAAGGACCGCGGTATTAAGGCAATAATTTTTTATTCACACCTGGTGTTACATCGAAGTTCTTAATCATAATGTAGTCGCCAGCATTATATTTGGTTGGAGGTTTATGACTTTGATCATAACGTTGCTTATTATAATGAGCCAGCTTTTCATTTTTTGCTGCAGCCTTTTCTCTAGTAGTTAATAAGTCTCTATCATTATCCGTGTCCTCTCCGAGGCAGTATTTTAATTCATCTTTATCAGGCCCTCTTTGATTCACTCCGAATAGCAATTTCGCAGGAGTTTCCCCAGTTGACCGATTTACCGCGTTATTTCTCATCGCTATTGGTTGTTCTAGTAGGGTTCAATTTAACAAATCTGCTGAAAGTATCAGTTATTTCCAGGATAAATTTATTTTTCCGTGGAGTTTTTTCTAAAGGTCCGTAATGATCAATATGAATCATTTAAGGGGTTCCGTTCCCTTTTCAATAGAATGAAGCTCTCCTTCGACTCTATTTGGAAATGGAGAATATGTAATACACTTTAGACAATTACTAATATATTCGCGAATTTTGGGTTTAGCTTCGGGAAACCAATAAATTTGTTTTAGTTGTTCGTAAGTTCGGCCTATGCCACTATGTCCTAAGTCATCGTGGCATGTCCTTATAACCTGGCTTTCCATAGACTTCGGGACATAAAATAATAACCGGTTCTCCCCTTCCTGTAAACTAAAGTTCGAACTGCTTATCCTCGGCCTTCTCCAAGTGATATCTAATTTGGCAAATTTCTTCATCTTTGTCTTGGACTAAAGATAAATTTCGTTCGAAACTATTTCGGTCAGTGACTAATATATTATGAGCACGACTTCTGTGTTCTAGCGCATAGTCATAATTTCTTAAAACTAGTGACCACCTTAAAATTCTAGGATTAATTTCTTTCCTTTCTAAGGTCAGCTTAAGACTATTACAGTCCGTAACGATTTTGAATTTTATAACTTGCAGGTAAATTCGAAAACGTTCGACCGAATAAAGTACTGCAGCAGCTTCAAGTTCGAAACTGTGATATTTCGATTCTGCCTGAGACGTTCTCTTGCTATAATAGCAGATGGGATGGAATTTTCCATCAGCCTGCTTTTGTAACAACATTGAACCAAAACCCATAGAGCTTGGGTCGCAATGCAATTCAGTTTCAGCGGAAGGAGAATAAATACAAAGCACTGGTTCCGATGCCAAACAAGACTTTAGAGATTCAAAACTAGCTAATTCTTTGCATCCGAATCTGTATTCAGACTTTGTTTTTAATAAATCATGCAAAGGTTTGGCGATGATTGTAAATAAGACATAAGTCCCAGAAAACTATGAAATTCACGAAAATTTCGGGGCAATGGATAATCGGTAACCGCAGAAATATTTTCCTGAGTCGGACGAATCCCTGAGGCATTAATTCGGTATCCTAAATAATCAATTTCTTCACTAAGAAATTCACATTTACTTAATTTCAAATCAAGTTTATTTAAAATCATTATGTCCAAGACGGATCTTAATATACTCAGGTTTTCCTCTACTGTTTCAGTAGCAATCAAAATATCGTCTAAATAAATTAGGATTTCGTTATTTTCAAGGTGTTTTTGAAATGCCGAATGGATAAAGCGCATAAAGAAGCTAGGCCCATTCGATAAGCCAAAAGGCATCCTGACATATTCGAATTGGCCTATGAAAGTAACGAAAGAAGTAAACTGGCACGAATTTTGTTCTAGTCTAATATGATGAAACGCATCTTTCAGATCCAATTTTGTAAAATATTTTTTATTCCTCAAACTATCTATGTGATCATCAATGCGGGGAATGGGGAAGTTATCTCTAAGAGTGATCTTGTTCAATGAACGGTAATCAACTGCCATTCTATATTGGCCAGACTTTTTCCTAACGAGAACTATGGGACTTGCGCATTGTGATGTACTCACAACTTAATAATCTCACGACTTAATAAATCAGTAATTATCTTAGAAACTTCAGTTTTTTCCGCGAAGGACAGCCTTCTTGGCCTAAAATAAAAGGGCATATGATCCGGTTTTAAAATCAGTTTCATTTCTAACTGAGTTAGGGGTTCTTTGGGTCGACTCGCCGTTAAGTAATCAATAATAATTTGATTAACTTCACTCTGAATAGTCCCTGTCAAAGAAACATTAATTTTTAAATTTATGGGCGTTTCTTCGACTACATCGATTTTTAATAGTTCTTCACAAAACCCATCATTTGGAGATTCAAGGGTATGAATCTTCACCTCATCATCGAAAAATATCTTCAGTTTTTTATTGGATATGAAATCCCTACCTAGTAAGCATAAATGCGACATAGTTTGTGAAGGAATTACATAAAATTCTACCTCTACTGTGCATCCTTGAGTACAGATTTTAGTATGAAACAACCCCAAAATTTCTATCTTACTGTGGTTTACTCCTTCAAATCTGCAGTATTTATCATAAGGTCTCAATGATGTGTGACTAGGGATACAAACGATACTCTGCAAAGATATCGGGCTAACTGTGTCTAAAATAGCATTAAGAGGGTGCTGCAAAAAATCAGAAGTTATTTGAATAACATAAGAGGGAACTATCTGTACTAAATGTGCACTCTTCTCCGCAGTAGATGCCCTAGGTTCCGGGCACTTCCATTTCAAGTGCCCTCTCGAACCGCAATTGTAGTAAGTGCCTCTCTCTCGAACAGGTTTTGGACAGTCAGCAATTCGATGACCTGGTCCACCGCAGTTGAAACAGCTATTTTTTCTGGAGCTACGATTATCAACCAAGCTACTGTTAGGTATCTGAAAATTAATGGAAGCTGAAGCTTTAGATACCTGTTTAGTCTCCTTCTTCATATTTTCGTAAATCCTTAACTTGCCCTTAAGCTGTGCAACAGACGTAGCATCGTAAAGCAAAACTGTGTTCTGCGGTGTATCAATAATGCCATTTATTACATAGTGAATTAGTGATTCGGTATCTATCGATCCTCTAGAGGCTAGTTCTCTCATCATAAGGAGATACTCTTGCGCACTCTCGTTCTTCTTCTTGACTCTTGAACTTAGCATCTTATGTAAGTCAGCAGAATTAATCTTCTTTTTGAATGTATTTAGAAGGGCTGCTTTTAAGGCATCCCAGCTTACCAACCCTCTTTCACCTTGTACAAATAATTTGGCTAGTCCAGTTAGTTTTTTCTTTGCAAATATAAGTTTTTGGAGGCTATTCCAGCCATAAAGCTTGGCGTTCTCTTCAAACAGCTCCATCCATTCTTCCACCCGTAAGCTGTCACCACCATCATATTCAAGGATTGAATCTTCCACATCCATGAAACTTAAAGAAGGAATCGAGGATTCATCTTCCGATTCCTCTTCACATTCATCGCTATCTTCCTTCGAAGAAAAATCTGTCAAATTATTTAATTTCGTGCAAATCCTTCGTGCAATATCCTTGGCATACCCGAATAATCTATTGTGAGGATGCTACAAATGGTTGCTAGCTCCGCCACTGAAAACGATTTCATTGCAACACCAATTTTCTCATTTAACTCTGCCTCTGAAAAGTTGAATCCCTTAAATTCTTTTAACTTTCTTCTACTTAACCGACCACATTCGTCACCAAATATTAATCTAAAAAGAAACAACTGTTTTCGATGGAAGTGAATCAATCACTTTTCCCAAGGACGCTATGCTTCCAAGTGACGCCATCTGAGTTCTTGTTGTTTCAGCAATCAACACTTTATCCCACTTCAGAAATTGTAGTAAGTTTTTTATTTGTCAAAACGGGTAATCAGTACAAACACTGGAAAGTAAAAACTATATCTTTTATTTCTAAAACTCGACAACACAACACTATATCTAGCTACACGTAGACTGACTCAAACACAACTCTTTTTGAACTAATGGCTGACCTTTTTCACTACCCATTAACAGTTAGTTCTCCATCGATCTACCTCTTTCCCTAATCGATATATAATCGATGCAAGAAGACCAACCCCTTGATATGTTCGCCTAATATTACCACACCAGTAAAATTTTTAATAGTTTATTTTTTTAATAGTTTAGTATAATTTTCTAAAATATTACTAAATTGTTTGATATTTTGCTTTAGGTAATTTCATATTTAGGATGTATTGTTGTTGCCAAGATATAAATTGTGAGAATAGAGGCCGTTGTCCCCTTATAATGCAACGGTAACATTAGTTGAGTGGATGGCCATAATTATTGAATTACCTTAGAGCACTCTCGGTAATTTCTACTGTCACTTTAGGTAACAGATAGTCCTCTAACAGGACCCAAGAATGGCTAGCTCAGGCTTGCTCTCTTTCTCATTCTATCTCACTCCTCTCTCCCACCCCCACCCCCCGCCAACTACCGTCAAATAGGTCCTAAAATCTAATAATATATTGCCTAAACTGGAACATTATAATTGTTTACGTTTAGGTGACCATAAATTCATACAGATTTTATATATACGTAGCTTTGTAGAATTTCATTGTTACTCATTTTTAGTCCCTTTGTAGTTTTATTTCAGATAAAAAAAACTTACTTAACTGATAATAATGCCCAGCCTTAAAGCTTCCTTTGTTTAGCTGGATAAGCGAAAATGAAGTTATACTAAAATTTGGCTGTAAAGTTCTTGATGAGCATTCACCAGATGGCCTAAGTCTTTCGGCAATTGCCTTTTTTAGAAGTTATATTTTTATTTTTTTTTGAAGTTATCGCCTTTAACAGTGCATCTGCCGCTTCCAAACACAAAAACAGTAAAGTTACAAACAGACATATATTTTGCGATTCGTTACCTAGTTCGTATAAATCAGAGCGTTACTTGTTACTGAAACTTATTGCACTAGTCACCCTGGCTGCCTTTTTGGGCATTTTTTTTTTGTGATCACGTTAACGCGAGCACGTTGCTACACTACTAACTTTTTACCTTATTCTCCGTTTAATAAAATGGTAATTACCATTATAAGAACAGAAACAGTATGATTTCTTTAATTCCCATTTTCATGTAATATTTCTCAAAAAAAAGAAGAAGAAATCTAGTCATATGCTCTTATATTCTTTTAATATGTGGTATTTTTGAAATTCCAAGATTCTTATTCAAAGAAGGGGAGGGCAAAACCCTACGCTATCCAAAGCCTCCTTGAACCCATTTAGCTCCAAGATTCTTAAGCATTGAGGAAAATTTATATAACCATTCATTGGGAGGGAATAATATATGGATCGGTGTGGTGTGTTCATGAGGGGAAATGGAGGGAATCAGAACCAATGGTTTGGGTGCGCTATGTCCCTGAAAATGTCATGGATTTTCCGATTCGACCTATTGTTTTTTCGGATTCTATGAATGTATCACGAACTACCAAGCGCTTTTTTCAAATGTTAATCATTTATAGACTTCTGAAAAATCACAATTATGTTTGGAAACATTGAAAGCCAAGATACGAGTAATAACTGGGTGGCATATTGAGTGTAATTCGTGTGATAATTCTAAAAAAGAAATAGAAAATAGTGACGAATTTCTTTCAAAAAAATCCACTCTGTTGATCACTGTTAATAAAAGAATGTAATTAGCGCGAATTAGCAAATATTGTTTTCATTATTATGATTATTTATAGTCATCAATTTAGGAAAATAATTTGATATAAATCATTTAATTAGAAATGGAAAATCGTTTTATGTAATCAATAAAAATCAATAAACCGTCTACCGGTAGTCTGTAGCGGATTGCACCGACAAAAGAACACGTCACCCTCACCAACGATGAACTCCAGAACTCTACGTCCCGACTTTAGTCTTTTGATATTAAGAAAGAAAGGCAAGGCGGGATACTCCAAGAGAGATTTGTCAGAATGTTTTCTAGCAAAATAGGAGCTGCCAAAAGAAAGAGACCGGACCGCCAAAGCTCTGAAGAAAGATCTCCGAGAAAGAGGCCTCAAGGACAAACGATTGACTGAATGGCAGAATTTCGTTGGTGGAAATTGTGATAGCTTTAATCTTATAATTAGACCTTAGTATCAGTGAGCTCGATTGACCGCGCAGTATTAGCTAATACCATTTCTGCGCGTTGATGCGTCCAACTTAGAAGCAGTCTTTTGAAATGTTATGTATTGGGGGGGAAGGTGTACAAAAAATAACTTTGATAATAAATTAATAAATTATTAACTAAGATTACTTGAGTCATTAATGTTGTAAATTGGATTTTGAGGTTCGGTCATAGAAAAGAACTCTTTTTTAATTTTCTACCGACGTTTCGGCCATTTTATTCCCTTCTTCAGGGTACAAAAATTTTCAGATAGAATTCCAGTAGTAATTAATTTAGTTTAAACTGTGACATACTATCTAGACTAGATTAATTACTACTGGAATTCTAACTGAAAATTTTTGTACCCCGAAGAAGGCAATAAATTGGCCGAAACGTCGGTAGAAAATTAAAAAAGAGTTCTTTTGTATGACCGAATCTCAACAACCAATTTACAACATTGAATACAGAGGTCGTAACTAACACCAGAAACATGAGTCATTAATTATTAATAGAAAGGGACTTCCTTTCCAAAGGGGTCTCGTAGGGTCTGCATTCACACTGAATTTAGGAGAGAAGGTGTAATAAGCAAATAATCATACAAAAATGGGTAAATCATCAAATCATCAAATATTTAACCAAAATAATATCTTATGATGTGTTTGATATAAAATAAAACTTGAACAATTAAAATTATTTCATATATAAACTTACATTGGTTTTATATATAAACATTGGTTGAAGGTTGGGTTTCGCACTTCGTCACTACTACATAATTTCGGAAGCACTGCTTTTTCCTACACACAGATTCCCATAACTACAAATTTGTGATCCTCATCTATTTCAGGCCCTACATATATATAATCCCTCCCTCCATTGAACAGTGGAAGGAAGGGAAATTCCTTTTATTGTAACGAAAGGTATTCTACCTTTCTAACTGTTCCTTATTGTTCCTACCCAGCCTTCGAAAAAAACCCAGGCTTGATATTGCTATAAATAAATAATAAATCAATATTAAATATATTTCTACTAATATATTTTACAAAATCATAATTTATATTTTTCCACCATTTCTCTCAAAGGTGGTCTACACATTACACTTTATTCCGCTATCTGGTCTATCGAAGCTCACATTCTCTTCTCGGTTTTGGACAGAACTCTGTCATTTTTAGTAGGGTAATTACATCTGTGTGTAAATTTTTATCAATTTCATCAAACGTGATAATATAGTAATTATTTTCTCTGAGAAAGAAATAATAAATTAAATGTACTGTTTAACATTGTGTACATGTAACATTAAATTATTGAAATAGATAGATTTTTGGCAAAGTTGTAGTCTGATGGCCATGAAAGAACCAATTTTCATCCTATTCATATTCAGTTCAATAGACGAAATTGAATGTCATCCTCTAATTAACTTGAATCAATTAATAGTGAATCATTAAAGTATATTTCAAGTTGAACAAATAATTTCAATTGGTAATTAAATTAAATTGCTTAAAGTTCTGTTACTTATAGACAATAAAAAAAAAAAAAAAAACTGGAATAAAGGTAAAAATCTACTGGACAATTTTCACACAACTTTCTCTTCCTTTAATTTTCCATTAAAAAAAAAAAAAATCTGGTTGGACCGTCGTCACTTGACTTTCTCTCACTGCTATTAATACAATAATATATAAAATGACAAATAGAGGTGTTTGATGGACAACTGTCTATTTTAGCAGGTAGTAGTGTCTCTAGGTTACACTGTATTCAAAAAGAGAGCGCCAGTAATATTGAACCAACCCCGTGTACTTAGAAATTTTTTATTTTTTTGGCTTTAGCTTGTAGGATATCGAGGCCAGTTGAAAATTTTGACAATGTTCAGTCAGAAATGAAATAATTCAGATAAGAATCTTATTATAATTAATATAAACTTTTGCTAATATTTTAATAACCTTCGCATTTTTAGTTAAAAAAATAAAATTATAATTAAAGCGGCACCTTTCATATCAAATAATTACAACAATAAACAACTGTTCTCACAATGTACCAATCTCAACTTGTGGGCATATCATAACCACATGTTTCGGATCCTCCAGATTCCATATCTTGGACATAATTGGATATTAATTAACAGTATAGATCTTATTCAAATAAGCCCTGCGTATGGCATGGATTACTTCGGATTCTGCAGTTGGTGGTAATTATTGATTTACTGATTGGTACTTGAGCAAACCAAGAGCGCTTGTTAAATTTAGGGTACACCGTTTTGTAAAATGTTCCTTTGTTATTGCTATTGCATTGTTTTTGCCACTTTTCAATTATAGAAATACCTAATTGTTTTGACTAAAATCTCCAAAAGGAATTTTTAATGATAAGAACTGGCCACTGGTAACCGCCTCTTTAGCCAATTATAATGGGTATAAAGAAGGAGAGAATTGGGTTTGAAAGATAAATAAACTGGAAATAATGCTGAACACAGTATTATGAGAAAGTAACACAAATCGCCAGGACTTTACACGAGCGAGAGATTTAGAGTAAGTGAAGAGAAAGGTTGTAGTTGGTTGCGGACGCGTTGTAACTGCTGTATAAACTGTTCTAAAGACTGTCCCCTTTGGGGCTACCGCAGTTGTATATATGCAGAGTCTCCTACTCTAGCCTGGCCTAAGTAGCGAGTGAGACTCTCAATTATTGTGTGTGTGTGTGTGTGTCTCTCTGCTTTAGATCCCCTCTCATCGGATCCTATTACACCAACTAATCTACTCTTTCATTATCTACTGTACCAGAGGGGTCCCTTTACCCACTCTATTTCTATAACTATTCCCAAAGACTTGGCATTATTTAAACACTCCATAATGCTAACGATTAAGTAGCTGCAATCTGTGGAGTAAACTAATATGTTATTTGATATTTGAAATTTAAAACCACAAATTTCGCAGAATTATCACAAAAATAGCAGGAAACTTAAACTTGATATTCCGTTTTAAGTACAATCGCCGCACATGATAATAAGATTTTGGTGAAATCTATCAACCGAAATCGTACGACTTTATTGAGTGGATATTGTAGTTTTTCACGATTATCTTGAAAATCGCCACAACAATATGTATGCCTATCACTTTTATTTGAAGGTTTTTTTTTTTTTTTTAGGATAATTGGTTTGTTGGGCGTTCTGGGGATGCTGCTATTAAGATTTCCTTTAAAGCACCATTTCAGATCACAGTATGACTCTATAACTTGTACAATATGAAGATTATTAAATGAATATTAAATGCTAGAACACCAGATTTGAAGAACATTTTGGTTAACCAGAAATTATTGATTTATTGAATTGGGGAGAGGGGGGATATTCCCTGAAACGACTACAATGAATTTTTTTTAAATTATCAATTTTATTTGAAACATTTTTTTGAAAAAAATTAATTTAACAGTTTTGTGAGAAATCTATGCCGTTAAATTTTGAAATCTTACGTTTGTTTGCTTATTGGCACTTTTTTCTGTAATTTAGTATAATCACATTAACTATTAGCTGTCTTGGTTGGTAATAAATATCCTTTCTGTATTAATGTCAGGGCTAAATGGAAATTTCGAAGTTTATATAGAAAATTTGCATTTTAAAATTGTATTAACTGCAAGAAAGAGTAAGTCGCGTGAGTGTTTCATACCAGATTTTATTTTACTTAATTATCACATGATTTTTAATAAAGATTTCATCCAAGTACTTCTCAAAAAGTATGTCATAAAATTTTTATTATACCAATTTTACTAGAACTATATTTCAAGTAAATTGTTTAAAGAAATAAATACACCCTTATCTATTATGGCATTATATTGAAAATAGGGATTTTACTAGAACGCTATTGTTATATATGGAAATTACTGGCTTGAAGTATTGATATACAATAAAATAAAAAAAAGTAAATTGATTTAAATAAATCGAATAGTTTCTGGGCCAATTGTTTTGGACGCTGAGATAAAGGGTTACCATGGTGATGAAATAAATGCAAAATTATATAATATTATATCTTCGTTTGATGCTAGCAGCAGAGAAAGGATATACGTTTCCATTTGTGTCCTTTATTTAATCCGCTTTACTTTCGGCTCTAGCTTGACGGTTGAGCTTTCGACATCAGTCAGCTATGTGTTTGTGTGTGTATCTGTCCTGTGCTTGACGGACAGAAAATTAATTTTCAAAAAAAAAAAAAAAAATTCAATCATCTCCGCCTTGTCCATTTTAAAAATCATGTCAAGAAAGCGTAAGGAACTTTTTTTAAAAAATCTAAATAGAACAGGTTAATAAAAAAACTCTGGCCATATTTCCAGAATTAATTGACAATTTAATTTGTTTATTTTCTTCTGCTTACAAAAATTATGTTATTAATATATCCTTGACGTTCTCACCTTTCAACGTTAATAGCCTTTCAGAAACTCTTTTCATCATGTAAAAAAAACATTTTAATGAAATTTCTTACTGCCTTAACTATCATCTTAGTTGTTTAACCTGACTTGAAGCGAGAAAGTGAGAATTTTGTTTTGCCAACTTCTGATGGCGTTAAGCCATATTGGCATGCAGATCGATAGAGGGGCAGTGGCAGTGATTACAATAATAGCGGGCTGGATGTTAAGTCCACGTTCCAGGAGCTCGTACCTCAAAGTTCCCTGCACTCAAGAGGTATACCCAAACTGGCCATCACACCATTTCGCCTCAGGTAGATAGATAATTGCAGATACTAATGACCTGAGGAGAAAACATGTTATTATCAACACAACAATAGTATGGCGTATACATCGCAATGCTACAAACACAGCGTACTGATCAATCGCGGGGACATAAAATATATAAAACAATAAAAATATGTTTCAATTTTTGTTTTATTTAGGCTGAAGTATTGTCTTATTATAAGATGGTGATAAAATGAACCGTTTTATCAGCCAAGCTTGATTTTATTTTTTCACATATATAGTGTCTTACAGCTTTCTCTTTTTTCCCTTACGTTTCCCTGCCTACTTGGCTGTATGATGGTGGACTCTAATCGAATCTTTTTACAGACAAGAAATTATGAAAAATAATAAAGAAAAGTATGCAAAAGGAAACCACGTGGTCCTAATTAAAAATTTGTGGCAGATTAAAGTTTTGGTTAAAATTAGACGAATTAGACATATAACAAACAATGTTAGCAAAATAAACAAATAACGAAACCTATAAGACAAATTATATGTAAAAGCAGATTTTAATATGTACTCCTCTGAGGATGGCATGCTTAGTGCCGAAACGTAAGGGAAAAAAGAGAAATCTGTAAGACACTATATATGTGAAAAAATAAAATCAAGCTTGCCTGAAAAAACGGTTCATTTTATCACCATCTTATAATAAAAATATGATAATATAAAACAATACTTACAGGTGCTGTATAGGTCAAAACCAATAAAGAAATAGGTTAGTAATAATAACCTCGTCGATAATAATATGCATATATATATAATCATATAGGTCCTATAAATATTATTAGAGAGGATTATGGATTATTCCCAAGGAATCAATAATAACTTCACTTATTTCTAAAAGTTACTGCTCCATGTTCAACTCCTTGAAGAAATCTCCTGTCTTGCTATGGATTGTACCTTTAGAACCGATCCAAAGTCCCCTAACTTGATATTGCCTCTCTCCGTGTTCTAGGAATTTCTTTTTTAAATAGAGGATGCACTTCTAAATTAATTATTAATGCATGTAATTATAATACATGTTGGTTTTATCTCTCGTAAAATGCTTCTTTTTTCTGGTTCTGACCGGTTTCGGATTCTCACAGTTTACTGTATTGGGGGTAGGTGTGTTACAATGTGGTTGTAGTGTGTAACGTACTGTAGCACGAGCATTGTTGAAAGGCCTTTTGTGTGTGTATGTGTTAGAGAGAAATATGTTTAAGAAATACAGAATAAGAACCACTGTTTTTAAAAAAGAGATTTACTTACAATTAATTTACTAATTTGAGTAAATAGCAATTATTTGTTAATGTAATAATTGAAATTACTTACAAATATACAAAAACTTTTGCACTTAAATATACTTGTACTAAGTTGATTTTAAACACAAATATTCACCACTTATAACTGGTACTGAAGTTAAGAAGAGTCACTGTTCTGAAGCGAATAATACTGGTTGACCGATCTATCAATACTGGTGGTTCTAGAGGGGGTTAAAAGATAATACAGTGCTGTGCTTTGACTTCTCTTCTACCTGCGTTTTGACCTTCTGCCAGGCCCCCCAGATTTTGACCAACCCCCAGATTTCCTTTAACTTTGATAATTTCCTTCAAATTTATAAAATATAAAGTTATAAATACATTAAGTTGAAATGGACTCTCTACGAACTTCAAAGCCATAATCTGACGTTGAATGAGAATCCAAAACCAGTCAGAACTAACAAAGAAGAAGCAAGTTCTACGGATAAAATCCAGATGTTATCCAACATGTGGAAACCACATATTCAACAAGCACTAACGTATTATATTAAACCACTTTGTCTGTCTGTATTGAATTTAAACTATAATTAAATACACAGACTATTTTGCCTCATGGGTCTGCTTCAACAGTCCTACCAGTAATGCAAGACTGAGCGTGTATTAAAGTTTAAAAATATAAATAATTATCCTTTCAAAATTAAAAATAGTTCTTTTATATGATTATGAATTGATTATTTTAAGAGAAGAAACAGGCATTAATTAAATAGTCTAGACTTACAGGCTATATTCTGTTCCAGTTATAACTCTAGGTACTTCATTAAAAACACCCATTATGGAATAGATCAAAGTAAAGCAGACGAACAGCTTTTCTCTGTCTTCAGCAAGGATTGGATAGAATTCTGGCCAAGTGGAAAAGGGTGATTGATCTAGGTTTCTCTGCTGGCTCATTAGATCTATGAAACTAACTAATGATTTGGAGAATTCCATTGAGGAGCTTATCTCAATTGAGAATGAAATGACGCCTCCGGCGGGAGGGTGGAGAAGCTTAGATCTGTCTTCATTTATGATGAAGTCATTTTCCAATATTATAAGGGAGGGTGTTGTTGGCTAATAGTTTTAAACACAGAAGGAATACCACAGAAAGGTCCTCTGGACTTTGTAGTAGCAAGGCGCAGATAATACTCGTACGTATATCGCTAAGCTAATCTATTTCACAGAGATATTTATAGAGTTTATAGTTTTATCTCTTTCATAATGAAATTAGGATTTATATTTACTTGCTAATGATCTCCATAGATGGTGTAAATTGTACAGAGCAAATAAAAAGTGCTAGTTGATAAGAAAAAAAATTTGATGTGACAAACTCACGCGACTTTCTCCTATCTGCACTTGACAAAGTTATGATTAATAATTATTCTCCAAACTTATAATTTTTATAAAATGTTTACTAGGTTTTTTTTTCATTTTCTCGATAACGGCTGTAACGATTTCCTTTAAACTTGGGTGGGATACGAATTGCACTCATATATATACTACCATTTTTATTTGAAACATTTTATTCTGAAAAAAATAATTATAAAGTGGTTCACAGGAAATTGAAATGCATTAAAATTAAAATGTTCTTGGTTGTTATTGGCTCTCCGCAATGGTACCATTCTCTGGATGATAGATTGGCCCTTGCCTCCCCCCACCACCTGTATATTTCTGTTACGACAAATGAGCAAAATTGGAAATTTAATGGAAATTTGTCTGTTCATATATTATATATCTGTATCTAGAGGATATTATTACACATAAAGTATCCTTCCATCAGCAATGAAATAACTCTAAATAATATTGTCTTGACATTACATACATAGAAACATTTATTATGTTGTTCCCTTGACATAACAAATAGAATATTCACGCTTCCACTAAACATGACATGAGAATGTACATATCTAAGCAAGCAGTTCTGCTATGTGCATATATTATTTGCCAATTTCACTAACAAACCAATAAAACATATGTTGTAAACATTGAACAGTTCAATGGAAAATGAATATATTTATAGTACATACATGGGTGTAACAATACTAACACTAATACTAATATAAAAATAATAATAATAATAATAATAATAAAAGTCTTTATTAAGATACTTATTATGACGCTCATTAACAGGACATATTGATAGTTCGTTTGAATATCGATAAGATCGTTTGAAGAGTTATCATTGAAAATATAGAACTTTTGTTTCATAACTAAAAACTCTTAAAACTGATAAACACTTATGAAAATTTGACACGATTACGTATCCCACTGCATCTTCTAACAGTAGTTAAAGAAAGCAGTAAGTAAAATATTTATATAAACTGATTAATAATTAAACTAGGTTACTAAATAATATCTATATTGCCAAGCTTGCTTACAATATTATACCAGGAAAGACTAGATCTTATCTTTTAGGGATGTATTCAAATTGTAAAACAATTTTATTTACATCATCTTCCATAGAGGTAGAGGTAGTGAAATAATTACATTAAGTTATTGCAAAATTCTTTCTATCAGATGATAGATTTCAACAGGAATATATCTGGTTCCCATCCTTAATATCTCTTTTTAGTGAAAAATAATTGCGATGATACATTAGTCTATAATCCTTTAATAATCACTTAGTATTTATATTATAAATTCAATCAAATTATTTTCAGTAGTTTCATTATGATTCTGGAACAAATATACAGACAGATACATAAATTTATGACTTATTCCATCATTAAAATAAATAATACGAGAAATATACAGGGTGTCCCAAGGTATATGGATAACGACTTTTTCTTGGAAACTAAGATAGCTAGAAAAAAAAACTAAAAATTACGTGTCCCCGTAGTTTTTTGTTAGAAATCCAAATTTAATTTGCAAATTTATTTTGGTGCTTCGAGAAGCGAGATACAGGTAACAACTTCATTTTTTCCAATGGGGAGGTGTGGTTTTTATTTAAGAAATAGATTCCTCTATTTTTTGTAAGAACAATTACTTGAACGGTTTTTTTTTCTTTGAGCGATATTTTACAAGTTATGAATGAAAATATGATTCCTATAAGAAATTTCAAAATGATATTATAACGGTTTTTTGATTGAATAAGAAGAACAGTACTATTTTGTAATAAATTTTACGCCTCATTAATTACAGATCTTGCTCGAACTGGCCTCCACCATTAGAAATGTATTTCTTTTGTCGTAAGGTACAATTGACAGGAAAAAGCATGTTTATGCATCTCTAATGGTGGGGGCCAGTTCGAGCAAGATCTTATTTTGCATATTTTTTACTAAATGGTTTTTTAACGGAAATTTATGAATTTCTTTTGTAAGAAATTTTTTTGTCAGTGTTTAATATCAATTTTATTTTGTCTCACTAGTATAAATGGCCAAATACAAAATGGACTTATACATAAAATCTTGCATTTCCGCCTAATTCTCTTTTACCTTTTTTTGCAAAAATGCAATGAAAATTCTGAATTTTTTCTTTATAGCTGTCATTAATGATGTAAAACATAAATAATATATTAGAAATTATTTGATTTTTTCATTATTTTTTTTTATTAAAAATTTTCATTACACACTTTGCTAATTTATAAAATACCTATGAAAGGAAAATTAGTAAAAAAATTCTAATCTAGTTTTTCCATAGAAATAATTAGTTATAAATAATTAGCCAATCGTTCGAGTCCAGCTGTGCTACTCTTAGATTTTTTCTTGCTAGGAGCATCTACAGCTCACTTTCCGACGATGGACAGTGTTGTCTGTAACGAGAGAACACTGTCCGGAGGCCGGCAGTGCACTGAGAAGGCTCCGGACGCCAATAACCATAGATGTTGATGCGCCTTAAATTAAAAAAAACAACAAAAAACATGACAATTCCATAGGAGGAAACCATAACCGCACCCCACCCCTAAAAGTGCCCTTAAATGAATTTTCTCGGAGAAATCTTTCTAATAAAAGTTGTAGCCTTTTGTAAGTAATGTAGTTCGCCTTCCTTGTGTAAAGAAAATTATTGGAGCCGTTTTGGAGAAAATTGCAAAAAAAAAATTACAAAAAAAAATTCAGTAAGTGGCACTTCCGGTTGATGGATTTTGGCCGAATCCTTCTTGTCTGATTTGATAGTAGTACGTAATCGGAATACCAAGTTTGAGCTTCCTGCAACTTTTCGTATTTTGACACACACATACACACTCATACTATTCTCTAAAAATACATTTTTTGGCTCAAGGGACTCCAAAACGGGTATTTCTGATTAAAATTCAATTTGGAAGATCTGACAGGATCGCAGTACTTCCACTTAAAAAGAGAAAGTAAAAAATATACGTATAAACTTTCATTGCGATTAATCAGCTGATTTTATTCATTATTAAACGAAGTGGGAAAAAAATGACTATTAATACTGTTGAAATTATTGAGTCCGGTATGATCAAAGTGTACTGCTTAATGCAGCATCAAAGATAAAATAAACCAATTTTATCAAAAATGATAAAAAAAAAAAAAGTAAAGAAAACAAGTCCAGTGTCTTAGAAAAATTGGCGATGGAACAGGGGGACGTTGGAAAAATAGATATATAAAAGAAGAAAGATCCAACATCTTGTTTATAAACCTGCCTTTTATATAATAGTATATTTTGCTTTTAGTTTTTTTTTTTTTTTAAATGGACAAATTCTTCTCCTTTTTATATTCTTTCTGTCACCGCATACTAGACCTTGCGCTCTTTTTTTTCCATTAATATTATTTTAACTTCTCATGTTTTCTGTTGTAAAAACATTTTTCCGAAAGTATCAAATCATCGATGTTAGGTTATTAACAGGAAATATAAGTTTTGACAGCCCTTAAATACGAAAAAAAAAATTTTAGTAATCAAAGTGAATGTGTGATTGTATTTGGCCCTCAAGCGTTGGTCTAGGGGCTAGCGCATTCGTCTTTGGAACGAGAATTCAGGGTCTGATTTTCCATAAGGGCAAAGTCGGTATTGACCACCCAGGACAAGTGGAAAGCTAAAGTTAGTAGCGAAGATCAGAACTAAACGGCGAGAGAACTACGGTATGCTTAGTACACGCCTCAAAAACATCGCCGTCTCGCAAGCTTTGATACTTCAATGCACCATTAGGTATTTGATGTGTGATAAGATTAGATTGACAAAAGGGGAGGCGTGCCTACCCTATGAGATCTGTAGTGGATCCCCTGTTGGTTATAGCACATGCTTCAGCTTCGCTTTCTTGATCAGACCTAGCAAAGCTGAAAGTGGCTCTGTCATGAAGCTCATAACTTCGGGATTGATTGTCCTCAATTGAAGAAATCTTGTTCTCATCAGACCGGCACACTCACAAAGGATGTGTAACGGGGTTTCCTCCTCGGCCCTGCAGAATCGGTATAATGCGTTATCTGCACGTTATTGGTGCATGTGCCCATTTTAGCCTATAATGCTCTGTTAAGAGACCGACTATTAGCCTTATGTCCCTTCGGCTATGGCTCAGTAGGTCCCTGTTAAATTTTGGCGACTATCTCTTAATGAAGAGTTTAACCTGCCTCTGTCCTAGTGTTCTCTCTCACCAACCTTTAACAATAATTTGTGGAAAGTGTTCTGGTGGATATATTCCAAGTCAGAAGATGAGTGTCAATTAATTCTTCTAATTTTTTTAGATAATAAAATTAAACGATCATTAAATTCAATCGCAAAGTTATTGACTCATTCATATTTAGCTATCTCTTTAACTAGGAATGAATTTATGAAAGTATGGAGGTGTGTGTGTGTGTGTGTGTGTGTGTGTGTGTGTGTGGATGTGGATGTGAGTATGAATGTTATTTCAATTGTGTATATAGTTTTAGTAGTGGTTGCGAGCAATATCCACTACTCCATATCACTTTTATAATTAGGTTGCGTGATTGTCGTTAGAAGGTTTCCCATAGTGACTGTGTATACATCTAATTTTAGTAAGAATATATTGGTAATTAACTGTTTGTGGCCTGTTTAACATAAAAATGAAGTTGGTATTCAATAAAAAAAAAAAAAATGAAACTATTCCATAAACAAATGCGTGCGTAACTTATAATAATTATTAATTCTATAGATGAGAGAGGGCGAGGAATTGGCAAAAGCCCTCCATCTATCGACGCCATCAAAACTAACAAATAATAAAATCAATATTGAATAAATAAAATAAACTCCTTATGGATTAGAGTTCAATTTGACTCCAAAATTAGAATAATAAATGAATAAATTGAGAAAATTAAAATTATTTATCTTTCGATTATTTTAAAGGAAATTTCAAATTTAGAACCGGTAGTAGTGAGTTTGTCACTAATTTTCGAAATTCATGATTTCACCGGAAATACCTGTTTTGAAGTCGCCTGAGTACGAAACAAATATTTCTAGCAAATGGTGTGTATGTGTACAATATATCTCAGAAACAAAAGAAATCATAGGAAGGTTATTCCTTTTAACATTTACCATCGTAAGATAAGGTTATTGCTTAAGACCGCCGCATTTTTTCTGAAAAAAAAAACAAAAAAAAAAGAAGCATTTTAGGATTTTCTGAAAATTTGTGATATTTTATTTCAAATGTTATTTGAAATTGCGCAATGTTTTGGCTCTGATTCTGGATTACAGTGTAAGCAAATTCAGTTTCTACATGCCACATATTCCACTACCCTACTTTATCTATTAACCAATATATTATATTCTTTGCCATTCTTCTCCTTCTGTTAGAGTAAAAATGAGTAAACATTAGCAAATTTAAAGAACATTTGGCAATTTTATTGACATCAATAAGATGAAGTCAAGTGAGTGTTTCACATCCCATTGTTTTATTATTTTATAGAGGCAATTAAAGAAAAACGGGACGCTATGAGGAAAAACAATTAAAATTAAAGTTTATAGTTTTGATTATATACACAAATCATATGCTGATATAATGCATTAAATTGGAAGAGGTGAAAGAAGAGGAAGGAGCGTGAACTAATTATACTTCCTCCAACGTTGGCATATTTGGTTTTACCTCTGTTACACACACCCACACACATACAGTATATACTTTATACTCTGCCTGCCAGTAAATAGCTGACACAATTAATTATACAGGTTGTTCTAACTAAATTATGTTTCATAAACCTGTGTAAATAGAGTTGTAGATATGTTATAACAATGTATATGTGTAACTTTTGTTTCAATTTTTGTTTTTTTTTATTATTATTAACTTACATTAACAATGAACGTTAACGCTCAATTTAACTAAAAAGTGTCACGTCTTTAACCGAACAGTTAAACATAAATAGAAGAACCAACTTTCTGTTTTGTATAACAGATTTAATTGTATAGAGGGAATGTATTTATGTAAAATATATTGTAGCTTTCCTTTGGGTGTCTGTGTATGTACATGGAAGCTAATCGTCTGTAAAATATGAAATTTTTATGTGTGATTAATGTGTCTGTTAGGGGAATATTTTCATGTAATGGTAACCAGAAGAAGATTGATGAATCCTGAAAATGGACATACAAACTGACATTATACTTACAGTTTATACTTTTCTAGCGAAATTGGGAGAAAAGGGTGAATAACGGACCGAGTAACCGAACGAAGAATGATGATATTGGTATAGCGCGAAGTAAAATGTCAGCATTGGCTGCTCTGAAAAGCGTTGGGGCTTGAAAAAACAACTTGTTGCAAGCTGTTTGAATAACTCTTTGAGCGTTATGTTGTCAACTCTCAAGTGAGATTTTTACGAAATAAACAGAGTTAGAGAATTGAACTACATTAAGATTTACTGATATATATTGAATAAAGCAAAAATATTGTCAGGACTTTACAGTTAAAACAAGAGAAAGAGTAGCGCAAGGCTAATAGAGAGGAGCGGCGTTTCAGACTAAGATGATAGATAAAGTGTTGCCTTTGAAACTTGAAGTTACTATATTTTTAATAGTAACTCTTGTCGAGCCTAATCCTGAATTTCCTTCTTTGATTCAATACTCCCTGTCATTTCATAGGTAACGTATTGGCGAATGTCTGTGCAATGTGAGTTCAAGGATTCAGTGTAAAATGAGTATGTTTCTGTCAGACCACCACAACTCACAGTAAGCTCTTGAATGCTTCACTGACTGATTACTTCTTGTTAGCTTGTTCAAACTGGTTTAGCTGTTTAATTACATATTAACCCACCAAAGTTGATCTTGCCACTTCTAAAGCCCTAGATGTCCGGCTTTTTATCCTAGTTTCTCCTATTTCTTGGTAGGAGCTAGAGACAGCTTCTAGCGTTGAGATAGACTGTTAAAGTTGTGCAGTGGGTGTGACAGAGAAGGTAATGCATCGTTTAAATGCGCTTGGTACGCTAAATACAGCTGGTATTAATACCATTGAGCCCCAGCGCTTCAGTGGTCAGCAAGGACTGGCTTGCTTCCATTTCATTGCACACGTTTAGATAGTGACTCACATAGGCCGTAGGCTCTTATCCCACCCCAACGGTGGCATATTGGGAAATCACCGAGGCTAGGCAATATCCCACTATTCCTTACACACTATTCCTGGAGGCAAGTTAGAACCACTTTAGAGCAAGTTTAAAAAAGGGATATTAAGAAAGATTCTTTAAGATATAAAAGGAGAACTTCCCGAATCTTGTAGTCAATCATCAGCGAGTAGTAATTGAAGAATCACAAACGAATTTTACAAGGAACTCTAGGAAGAACCATAAATAAGTCTAAGAAGAAACACCAATAAGCATCCGAGATTTTATCTGTCACAGCATGCTGGGAATGACGATTTTATCCGCCATTAATTCTCTGTAAGTTTCAGATTTTTCCTCTTTTGCCAGAGTCTACTATTTTATCAAGATCTTTAGAAACGTTTACCGTTCCATTTTTTTTAGAAGTTTCTAACCTGTAAAAATTAAACAAAAGTAGCATGCTTTTTGATATGATGGATAAAATTTCGGATAGTTTGAAAAGTAATATTCTTGATAATTTAAAAGTATATGTTCTTAAAAATTGCAGTCAGTCTTCTACATGTTTTATAGGAAGGTTAATTCCCATATTCTTAAACTGAAGTCTCATCTCTCTTCTCCATCGTTTCTCTCTCTCTCTCTCTCTCCTTATCTATCTTTCTTTCTTTTCTTTCTGACTAAACGTTTGACAAGGCCTTTTGTGAATTGTTATAAGACTTTAGGGGTGTCACTATTAAGTGTTGTTCGTGTTATCAGACTGCGATAAGCCGGCAGGGGCGCGTGGATTCCTAAAGAAATTTCTAATAACTCCGGGTTTTCTAAAATACAGTATATTGCATTATAAGTTATAATATTACCTTTTTCCAAACAGTAAATGATACTTTATTGCGTCTATCTTATATCTGTAATCTCATATAGCCGCAAGTAAACTAACCAATATTTATTAGATAACTTCCACAATTTTATAGCTTATAGCGCTGTATACAGACGCATAAAATACAATTATGTGTTTATCTTGTAATTATTACTGTATCAGCAGAAAATAAATATATATAATATATATATACGAGTGTAATTAACAGTGGACAATCAAATTTTATTACATTTTATTAACTATATTTAACATAGGATTTTGCCAAACATCTAGAAGTTGTGAGAATTTACAGATGTTGAAATATTCGATCAAGTTATCTGAGTATTTATGTATATATATGTGTATTTATTCTATATATAGATATCTTTATCAAGTACTATCACAACTCAGACTACCAGGCACCATATGCCTAACAGTGACGTCACATTCTCCCTATATTCTTCAAGATATCTTCTTTTCAGTTGTATATTTCTCTGAATTTCTTTTCATTTTTATTTTTTATTTTCTTTTTATGTTTTTTTTATCTCTCTTTCCTTTTTCTGTTTCTTTATTTTTATTTTCCACATATTTGTGTGTGTTCATAGCCAGTTTTCGGAAAAAAAAAATTATTTTACTTAAATATACGAGAAAAAGAATACAATTATTTTATTAAAATACAATGTCTAAAATTGTACTTTCAATTTCTAGATTTTATGGCCATCTTTCAATTAAACAAATTTTAAGGTCCCTGATAGGACGAAACGAAGTATATTGCGATCGTGTCAAATTTTCTAAATCGAGTTTTCACCGGAAATACCTGTTTTGAGGTCCCTTGAATACGAAAAAATCTGGTATGGGACATTCACACGACTTCTTTTTACTTGTAATTAATTATATTATAAAATTGACCCATTTTATTTAAACTGGAAAGTTTCACTAACTATATTTATTTATTTATTTATTTATTTATTTATACAGGCTGAAGCCTATTACTTAAAAAATATTATAAACATCTAAGCTATCAATAAACTAATAAGCCACTTTACATACATATAAACTTTATACACTAATAACAAAATTATTATTGTCATATATAATAAATATTTTATAATACAATTTAACATAAAATCACATTTGAAACATTATAATCTTACTAAACAGAAACTATCTATAAACTGAAAATAGTTAGAAAAGTAAAATAAATATAAAATAGATATGAAAGTTTAATATAGAAAAGTTACTAAGAAGTTAAGTCTCTTTTAAAAATATAAAATATAATATTTACTCACATATATAAAAGTAAAAAAATCGTTTTTGAGTGATTGTAGTAAAACTGTGAATAACTAGACAAATTTAATTAATATTAATTAATAATAATTTTCAGAGTTGTTTTAGTATTTTTCTGACTGAATTGCAGTTCATGGAGAAAATATCAATTCTACTGCTCTGCTGGTTACAGTTATTCATAACTCTATTTATGTTAGAATATTATTGATAATTATATCTTTGGTGACTTATTTCAAAGGGAAGGATACTACGTGTATTATAGGAAGCGACAATGATATTAATTAGGGATAGGATATTAGTACGGTCTATTTCATTGTTTATTACTTTGGAAAGGAAAAGGATATCGAAATGTTGTCTTCTATTAGAAAGAGTGTTTAAGTTGAGGAAACTGAGCAAATTCTCGTAGTTTATATCTTTGTATTGCAGTCCTATTTTGTATGCAACCATTCTGAGAAATTTGTTTTGAATTTTTTCAATGGAGCCGGAAAGGAGTTTGTAATATGGTGACCAGATCACTGATGCGTATTCTAACTGAGATCTTACTAAGGAGCAGTAAAGATTACGCACGGAAGAGATTTTTTTGAAATATTTAGTGTGACTGCTCAAAAAACCGAGGGTCTTTAGAGATTTGTGACATATATTGTCGATATGGTTAGTGAAAGTGAGTGAAGAGTCATAACTTACACTGAGATCTTTAAATGCATTAGTAACCTGTAATGTAGTGCCGCAAATTTTGTAATCAGAGTGAATTTTCCTGTTTCCTCTGTAGTAGTTCATCACAGAACATTTATTCACATTTAGTCTGAGGAAATTTTTCTCACACCATTCGACTAATTTGTTGATATTTTGTTGTAAAATATATGTATCACTCTCACTTTTAATATATTTAAAAATTTTCAGATCGTCTGCGTACAGTAGAAATTTAATGTCATGGAAAAGAGACTGAATGTCATTAATGTATAAATTAAAGAGAAGGGGGACCTAAGCAAGAGCCTTGTGATACTCCAGATTTTGCTTCAAAGTAAGGAGATAAAGACGAATTAAATTTGATACAATAAGACCTATTCGTTAAAAAACTACTTAACCAGTTCAGGAACGATTCATGGAAACCGATGAGTGAAAGTTTATGGATGAGGCAAGAAATATTAACACTGTCGAATGCTTTAGATAAATCTGTGTACACAACATCGACTTGGCTGCCATCCCTAAAAGCATCTA
Source organism: Triatoma infestans (assembly GCA_011037195.1). NCBI lineage: Eukaryota > Metazoa > Arthropoda > Insecta > Hemiptera > Reduviidae > Triatoma > Triatoma infestans. Next base: position 81,200 of record JAAEAF010005804.1, read on the forward strand.
GAACATAATATTCATCCATAAAATGCTTCTAATAACTTCAATATTATAAAGATGATAGAACCATGCATTTTACTGAAGTAGTACTTTAGAGGAAAGCATAACGTTGCTGCTCCCTTCAGAACCCCCATAAAAAACAATTTTTATACGAAAAGTTTCATTCAAAAGTTATAGATATTTATTAATGAAGAAATTTTTGAGAAAATCACAAAAACTAAAAAAAAAAACAAAATATGCAATAGTGTAACACTTCCGGTTCACCGATTTTTGGCTTTCATGTCAGATGCGGTGAATATACCTAAACGAAATATTAAGTTTGAGCTATCTGCCAGTTTTTTTTTAAACACATTTTGTTCCCATACACAGACCGTTTGCTAAAAATTTTTTTTATTTTTTTTCATATTCAGAGGAGCTCCAAACATGTCTTTCCAGAGAAAATGTAATTTCTAAAATTTCGACACGATCACAATACGTCCTCTCTTGCTTGGAGTAAGGAAAAGTAATAAAAATTTATTGTTAAATGAAAATAAAAAACCGAAAAAAAGAAATGATTGAGTGTTGATAAATCTTCGGTAAATCCTGAAGACGGGTATATATATATATGTGTGTGTGTGTGTGTGTGTGTGTGTGTGTGTGTGTGAGTACGGTAAGATGACAAATTCTTTCTACATTTCTTTTCACCACCAGGAGGCAGTACAATACACTAAGATTGATCTTTTTTTTTCCCTCTAGAATTTTTCTTGTTACAATTTAGAAACATAATCCTATATGTTTTTCTGAATTATTATTATTTTTTTTTTGTGTAATTTATTATTTTTACTTTCTTTTATTGATGAATGAAGTGTATGTATTTATGTCTGAAATTAGTATGTTACTCAAAAAACTAATAATCGGCGGAAATACAGAATTTGACATTCTGGTTGGATATCACCAAGGGAAACACTGAAAGGAAGGTTTTGTTCCAATACCATTCTTGGATTTTGCCGTTTTTCACGATTTCCATGAAAACAATCACAAGCTTTATATGCATGTTGTATATATGTAAGTTTTTCACTTTTCTTTAAACCATTGTTTCTGGGTGAAATTGATTTAAGAAGGGGTTTCGATGATGTCTGGCTTTCCTCTAAAGCAGGATTTCTTACCCTTTTCCGGCCGTAGCTACCTTTAGACCTTGTTTTTCTTCCGGGGCCTACACGAGCGCTTCCGGAATAGCTCCTACCCGGCCACCAAATCGGGGTTGTGTTCCTATCATATAGAATATAGGTAGATAAAAAAGAAAAACAGGTTCCTTTGAATTGATCACACTTTATTTATTACATCTTCAAAAGTTAGGAAGAAAATGCTGAAAGAGCGTCATGATAATACGTGAAGATTATGATTGCGCTATTTTGAAATTCTTGCATTATATTTGTATGTTTTTCCGTCATTTACCTCTGAAGTAAATCAGCAAAATATTCCATGAAACACTTTGCTTTCTTCTATGACTTCCCTAGCCCTGCACCGTGGTCCACCCATTTCCTTTGTCCTGCAACTAATTGTCTCTTCCATCCTATCAAACCTCAACTGCAGTGTGTGATGTTACACTTAGGCTCATGTGCGATTAGAAGTACAAGTAGCTGTTGCAGGGTTAGGGTTGAAAAATAAGATTGCATCTTAACCAGCTAGAGATTTTTCACAATCTGCTCAGAGAAATTGTTCGTAACAAGAATGTATATTTTAACTAAGGATTTTTTCAGGGAGTTCATGTGCGAATGTGCCACATTGGACCAATTGCCCGGAGTAATTTTACTTTAAACTGGATACCTTTATCAATTGCGTTGACATATGGAGTAGGCAGGACTTCAGGCGATTACATTGCATTGCAGAAAACAACGCCAATTGAACAAACTGCAATAAAATTTGTAATTTAACATAATCCGGAAAAAAGATTTCAAATAACATCCTTCCATAGATGGTTAGATAGTTAGATAATTAGATTTTTTGATATTTAGATAGTTAAATAGTTAGTTAGTCAGATGGTGAGATAGTTAAGATAGATAGTTACATAGTTAGCTATTTTTTGGTGATTTTGTTCTATGTTTTTTGTTTACGCACACACACACAAACATATAAGGATGTTTCGTTAAAAACTTCTCAGGATATTATCAGATTAATTCTTCCATGAAAAATTCTAAAAAATTTGTCCACAACTTTTCACTAAACAAGACTTTTCAAGAAGTAGTTAAAATTTCTTAAACATCATCCTTTTTCAACATCATCATGATTGTCGTAACTTGTTTGACAGCCATTAAATATAGTGAGTTGGGAAGTTTCTTTGTACTAACTTTTTACTAAGTAATTTAGTGGAAAAAAAAAGCGCACTTTCACCACTTAAAGGATTTTGCAATACTTTAAAATTAACCCGTTCATAGTTGCGTGCTTTAAAATTAAATACATTTTATGTTTGCAAAAGTTTTTTTTTTTTATCCTTTATATATATTTAAAAGTAATAAAATAAAATAAAAAAAGACAGCAGAGGAAGGTGATATATATTTTACAACAAATTTCTCAGGATGTTTTTTATATTTATATATAAAAAAATATGAAATATATCTCGCTTTTATTATCCATTTCTAAATATAACATTTTTACAGAAAATTATTGGAGCATATTTATCAGTAACATACATTATGTGGATCTGACATTATGTTAAAAGTGTTTATAAATAAATACGCGTAAATAACTCTTTAATACATTTTCCAAAACACGTCGCTTGAAGCGCCACTTGGTCTCACTGCTTTCTGCATTGATAAATACACATAGAGCCTACACAGATGATTGATATGTACAATTAGCTAAGTTTAGCAAACTAACAATACTTACATATTAATACATGACAAGACACCTATAATTCTCTGTACATATTTAAATTAAAAATCTTATATGAAACACTCACACCAGTTGTAGTTCTCTTAATGCAGTTTACAAGATTTAAAAGACTAATTATTTTCAAATTGGAGAAACTTAATTTAATAAAATGACTTTTTTTTTTTTTTTTTTTTTTTTGAGAAAACCACACTTCCCCTCCTCGCCCTTCAAACTTCTTTAAATGAACTTGCGCGGAAATAGTTCCCAACAAAAGTGTTAGATCTATGCTATTAATAGTGCAACAAATTTAATGAAATTCTTTGGCGGTTTTATTGGATAAAATCGTAGAAAACTGATCAAACTTCAGTAAAAACGTACTTCCGGTCAACCGAATTTTTTTCCAATTTCAGAATTTCGACTACATAATTAATTTTAATTAATATTATTTAGATAATAGAATTATACAATAAACTGAAATAGCACATAAGAGGAAACCATAACCCCGCCCCTCTCTCAAAAATCAACTTAAATATATTTTCCCAGAGAAATGTTTTAAATAAAAGTAGTATAGAAAAGTATATGTAGTTAAGATATTTAGGAGAAAATTACAAAAAAAGAAGAAAAATCCAATTCCATATTAAACTGGTACTTCCGGTTAAGGAATTTTGACATCTAAGTTACTGTCGGATCCCATGGTGATACCCGCATAGCATCACAAGTATTAACTTTCTGTGATTTTTCGTTTTTGAGCAGTGCTCTTCACACACAGTTAATTTTCTAAAAATCAAATTTTTGGACTCAAGTGAATATAAAGCGGGTATTTCCAGTGAAATTCGATATCGAAAATTTGACACGATTACAATACTTTTTTTAACAGCTGTGAGAGAAAAGTAAAAATCTTAAAATGAGCCAAAATAGTCTTTAATGACAATGAATAATTTGGCTTTGTAGTCCAGTCGTTCCCTTCAGAAAACCACAGTATTGCTATACTAAACCGCATAACACAGCTGTATTGAGTACTATCTAAATAGTATAAATCTTGTTGCAATACATTCTGTGATAATTTTACCTTTTTCTTATTCCTAGTGAGAGAAAGGGAGTCAGAAAACTTTTATTTGAAACGTTTCTTCGGAAAAATTCATTAAGGGGGCTTTTGGGTAAAGGGGTGGGGTTATGTTTTCTTTTAGAGTGCTGCTTTAATGTAGTAGACGATTCGTTCATCTAAACAATATTAATTAGTATTAAAAATGTTTCCAAAATTCCGAGTTAGTAGAAAATCGGTTGACCGGAAGTGTGATTTTTCAGTTTTTTCGATTTTGTGCATAAAAACATCGATATATTTCATTAAATTTCGTTTCCTAACTATACAGCAGACGCCTATCATTTTTGTTTAAAACATTTTTTCACGAAAGTTCAATTAAGGGGGTTTCGGAGGGGTGGGGGATAAAGTTTAAATTTTTTCAAAAAAGTGAATTTATTAAGTTTAGATTGTCCCAATGGTTTAACATTGAAGACAAGTTAATTAGATGTTTGAAGAAAATTTCTCATATATTAAATAAATTTGTCAACCGTGTAAATTGCATTAAGAGAAAGTCCTCTGCTTAATTCAGACCAGGTTGTTTCTGTTTTTTTTTTTAGGGTTTTGGAAAGCGATGAAGAATACATTCTAAAGTAAGAAAATCTAAAGTTCTATCCAAAGATTTCAAATAGTGATTTTATGTAACGACAATATACAGATACTCTTATTTTATTGACGAAAAAGATCATGGAAAAAGTTATTTTGGTTTAAAGAATGGATTAAATAATTGTAATCTTCATGTTATTCCTCTGTTTCTATTATAAAAGACAATATGTTTAATAATTACAGGCAAAAATGTATAAATAGTCAGCAACATGTTTGGTATAGGGAATTGGATTTTAATACTAAAAAATCTGTTGTGAAACACTCACACAACTTTCTCTTACTCCAGTTCTCAAAATTATAATTGACAAATTTCATAGTTTGTGTACCAAATTTGAATGATATTCGTCGAAAACTGAAAAAACTGTTCAGTAAAAGCGCCCTTCCGGTTTACTAATTTTCTTGAAACTGAATTTCAGCCAT
>JAAEAF010005805.1:0-46219 GCA_011037195.1 Triatoma infestans
GTGGTGGAGCGAGCGGCGAAGGAAGCCCTCCTCAGAATCTCTAGGGAGGGCATGAGGGGATGTGGGCTGGGGGGTGGGAGGCGAATGCCTCCTTCTGCAGGCTCCCTCCCCTGGGACTTTCCTAGAGATAGCATGACTAAGAAATATAGCTTCGTTAGGAATTTTTCTACGAAGCTAAGTACGAAAGGAGAGTGGAGCGATGGATCCGCCCTGGACAGCATTAGCAAGCATGCCATTAAGTGGTATACAGATGGGTCTAAGACCCTCGAAGGAACCGGGGCAGGGGTGTTTGGGCCTAGAATCAAACACTCAGAACCCATGGGTAGGTTTCCTAGCATCTTCCAGGCGGAAATCTACGCTATTGGAAGGTGCGTTCAGTTGAACCTTGATCGAGGATATCGGAATCAGGAGATAGTTATCCTATCCGCAGCCAGGCGGCCATTAAAGCACTGAGCTCTTATGTAATCAGTTCTAAAATGGTATGGGAATGCCTAGGCAAGCTTAATGAACTAGGCAGGAGCAATAAGGTTACCCTACATTGGGTGCCGGGACATGTCGGCGTGGAAGGTAATGAGGCAGCTGACGCCCTGGCAAAGGAAGGCGCTGTATCTCCTCTTATTGGGCCAGAGCCCTTTTGTGGAGTCAGTGACCAAGTATTTCTAGAAGAAATCAAGAAGGAGGAGGTGGCTAAAAGAGCTCGTCTCTGGAACACCATCCCGGGACTGAGGCAGGCCAAGGTCTGTCTGGGCGGTTATAACCAGGAAAGGTCGAAAGCCTTCATCAGTCTGAGTAAGAATAGGATCCGTAATCTTACGGGATTCCTTACGGGGCATTGCAGACTCAGGGGGCACCTGAGAAAGCTTGGCCTAGTAGGTGACGGCATATGCAGATTCTGTGAAGAGGCGGAGGAAACTCTGATACATCTCCTCACGGATTGTGATGCCGTCATTCAAAGAATATTTAGTAGTCTGGGTTGTTACCAGATAGGGGAGGAAGAAATACCAACCCTAGAACCTTCCAGGATCCTGAGATTCCTCAGGGAGTTAAACCTGGAGAGGGTGCTTTAGATGAGCTAGTTCATCTTAGGCACCAGAGGGGGGTACAGTAGATCAAGAAATGGTCGCGGTACAGAACCCTTGAGAAAAAAAAAAAGAGTAGGAATCGTAACTCTCGACCCTAACCATAGACCACATATATGGAATTCCCTTTCACCGAACTCCTCGAAAAAACTTTTCTTTATAGAAACCAATACATTTCTTATAAATATTTTCTTTCTCCCGGTGTACTTTATCAGCCTGGTCTATATCATTATTTTCATATCGAATGGTGGGATCTAAGATCCAGGCTACTTAATTATTCATGTGAAAGGCAATGATGTCGGCATACCTTGTGGAGCCCTCTTCATCACTTGCATAAACCTTCTCAAGACACTTATAGCCCTTTACTGACATTAGCTCCATTATCCTGTGCTTAATGTTGTGATGGCGGCGCGTAACAAGGAGCATATTTGTTAGGGCAACTACCCAGCACATGGGCTGGTGTTTCGTTCTCCCTGCCACATATATATATATATATATATAAGTAAAGTAATGCCTATTTTTTCAGGCGGGGGCTTAATCGTCCACACTACCCAATAGGTGTCGTGGCCGGGGCGGAAGCACCTTATTATATTAACATTTTTAAAACAAATATAAAATTTAGTTATACGCTGAACTCGAACTGGTGTTCTCCCACTTACAAGTCCATGCTCATAACCAATACACCAACACCGCCCCATATATATATATATATATATATATATTTGCAGCATTCCAAGTATAAAGAAAATCATTTCAGATAGTCGTTATTTTAAGAAAATTTGAAAAAAAATTCAAAAACCTATTCTTTAAAGTAGCACTTCCGGTTAATCTTCAAATTTAGATTTCTATCAATGGTTCTATCTAATGTATATAAATATTACGTAGTTGGTAGAGCTAGCCATACAATGCATTGATATTGATACTTTAGAGAGGAAAACTTGACGCTATTCTTTTCCCACCATGATTGTCTTATAAAATTTATTTCGTAGAATCCTGAAAGGTTAGGAACGTAAGTAAACCTCTCTCTCTCGTATTTCCATTTCAATACAATCTACGGTTTTACCACCCGTGAAATTTTACAATACAAATAATAATTGCACAGATAGAAATCTACCATTTCTAGTAGAAATGGTTTCCAGAAAAAAAAATAAAGATTTGATTATTGAGGTTAGTTTTGAAAAATCTACGATGTTGCAAAGTACTTATTATTCAGGTGTCCCAAAAAACGAATATTTTTTAATTACGTACTACATACGATTACACGTATCTAATATTAACCAATAAAATTAACAAATTTTTTAAGAAAATTTGTCAAATATTAGAATTCCAATGTTGCAGTAAGAGAAAGTCGGGTGAAATGTTCTGGCCAGAAATTTTTTACTTTCTCTTACTCCTAGTAAGAGGAAGTATTGTAATCGTGTCAAATTTTCGATATCGAGTTTTCACCGGAAATATCCGTTTTGAGGTCTAGTGAGTCTAAAAATGTGGTTTTTAGCAAATGGTCTGTGTGTGTGTAGTGTGTATGTTTGTGTGTATGTATGTGTATGTATGTATGTGAACAGCATAGCTCAAAAACGAAAAACCGTAGAAAGTTGAAACTTGAAATTCCGTTTAGGTATCTCCATGGGATCTGACAGTACGTTATCTGACAAAATTCCTCCACCGGAAGTACCACTTTACTAGTTGGATTTTTTTACTTTTTGCGATTTTCTCAAAAATGGCTCCACGATGTTTTGAAATTCGTATATAAACTTACCTATGCAAGATCTACAACTTTTATCTAAAACATTTATCTGGGAAAATTCTTTAAGGGCACTGTTAGGGGAGGGGTGGGGTAGATTTTCATGTCAAAAGTGCTATCCCTAGTTGATCTATAAAGTCTATCATCAAAACAATAGGTTAGAAATAATAGATGGCTGAAATTCCGAGTTTTAAGAAAACTAGTAAACGGAAGTGCGCTTTTACCTGAACAGTTTTTTCCCATATTCGACGAATCATTTTTAACAAAATAAATTTTTTTTGGTTAACACAAACTATAAAAATTTGTTAATTATAATTTTTTGAGAACAGGTGTAAAAGAGAAAGTTGTGTGAGTGTTTCACACCAGATTTTTTTTTTATTCAAGTGTAATGAAGTTAAATTATTTAGAGAAAGAGATGTCAATGTTATTTGTAATGAAGACCATTAAGTTACAGTTTGTAGTGAAAGTCTTTAAGATGATAATGATGTACAAATTGTCAGCTGATGATGAGAAAGGAATGAAGGAAGAGGATCATAAAAGATTTGATGCAATTAGTGGTCAAAGTAATATTTTTTTTTTTTAAAGTTTTTAACAAAAATATGAACATATTTTAATAATTATTTAAAAAAAAAAAAAATCTGGTTTAAAACACTCACACAACTTTCTCTTACTCCAGTCCTAAAAATTAAAATTGACCAATTTTATAGTTATTGTACCAAATTTTATGAAATTCGGCGAAAACTGAAAAAAAAAAACTGTTCAGTAAAAGCGCACTTCCGGTTTACTAATTTTTTCTTGAAATTCGGAATTTTTGGACATCTATTTATTTCTAATTAATATATTTCCAATTAATGGAATCATCCTTAATTTGCATAATAGAATAGTATAATCAACTATGATAGCAGTTTAGTGAAAAACATAACATAAGTAAAGTGATAGTTCCGGTTGAGGAATTTTGACAGATATCTAAAGTTTCAACTTTCTTGGACTCATAGGACCTTAAAACTGATATTTCCGGTGAAAACTCGATATGAAAAATTTGACACAATTACAATACTTCCTCTCTTACTAGGAGTAAGAGAAAGTAATAAATCTATTATGAAACATATACGTATGCATGACTTTCTCTTACTCAAATTCTCATAATTCATATTTTTATCAAACTCAGAATTTTTAGTAAATGTTTGGTTTCCACCAACAGCGCTCTTATATATGGGGGATGAGGGGAATCTATTCTGTAATATCGTGACACTTTTTTTACTTTCTCTTACTCCTAAGTAAGAGGAAGTATTATTGTAATCGTGTCAAATTTTCGATATCGAATTTTCACCGGAAATATCCGTTTTGAGGTCTAGTGAGTCTAAAAATGTGGTTTTTAGCAAATGGCCTGTGTGTGTTGTGTGTATGTATGTATGTGAACAGCATAGCTCAAAAACGAAAAACCGTAGAAAGTTGAAACTTGAAATTCCGTTTAGGTATCTCCATGGGATTTAACAGTACGTTATCTGTCAAAATTCCTCCACCGGAAGTACCACTTTACTAGTTGGATTTTTTTACTTTTTTACGATTTTCTCAAAAATGGCTCCCTCCGACGATTATCTTTACAATTGGTATATCCAACATACACATACAAAGAGGCTACAACTTTATTTTGAACATTTTTTCTCCTGGAAAAGGCATTTACGGCACTTTGGGGGAGGGGAGGGTAGGGTCCATATCTAAAGTGCTTTTCAGTTATCAGTCAGACAATTTCTGTCATCTAAACAAAATCTGAATTATAATTAAAATGTTGTTGAAAGTGCGCAGTTGAAAAAAATGCGGATAACCGGAAGTCGTTAACATACCCACTTACTAAATGAAATTATTACTTTTTCGCAATTTTCTCAAAAATGGCTACGACGATTATCTTTAAACTTGGTATATCAACTACACATACAAAGAGCTACAACTTTTATTTGAAACATTTCTCCGGGAAAATGCATTTAAGGGCACTTTTGGGGGATGGGTGGTTTATGTTATATTTTTCTCTAAAGTGCTATCACAGTTGATTATACAATTCTATCATCCAAACAAAATTAACTGGAAATAAATAGATGGCCTAAATACTAAGTTTTAAGAAACTTAGTAAACCCGAAGTGCTTTTTTACTGAACTGTTTTTTTTTTCAGTTTTAGACGAATTTCATTAAATTTGGTACACAAACTATGAAATTTGTCAATTATAATTTTGAGACCTGGAGTAAGAGAAAGTTGTGTGAGTGTTTCACACCAGATTTTTTTTTTTTTTTTTAGAGAAACATGATTGTCATGAACCAAACTAGAAGTCTAACGATACTCCTTCCTTCAGAACTAACTTATTGATAAATTCTACATAATATGAATCAAGGATATCCAAAGTTTTAATGATAATCGTGGTACCGAAAAATAAAATTATTCAGCCAAAAATCGTGTAACAGCAAGTGAACCTCACTGAGTTTTTGTAAGTTTCTTGCAACTTTATCGAAAATGACTTTCCAAAAAAGATTTTTTCAAAACTTACGAGCATAATAAATAACTCATATTTCGACCTATTGTGATTTTTATTTGAAGCAACTTGGAAAAAAAATTATTTTTGCTAGAAATTTAGGGAAGCTGCGAAGTTAAGATTACCAATTTATTTGCTATTTCCATAGAAATCTACGGTTCCACTAACTAGTCAGTATTAATAATCATAATAAAAGCTTTATTTCACATTCTGAGTCAGAACAAAAGCCCCTCCCATAAAGGAGGTCAAGGAATCGTTAACACAATATAACTTTATATTTACATAATTGAATATAATTTTGAACTCGTACGTCTTTTGAACTCTAAGTCAAATAATAGAAAACAAATTAAATGAAACATTTATAAAAAAAAATCAGGTGTGAAACACTCACACAACTCTGTCTCCATCTCTCGTACCATTTTCTTCAGAATTTATACATTGTTGGGCGCGCGAATTTTTATGTTTGTTGTACCCAAATTGCAATGCATATTGTGTCGAACATACTGACACAATGTGGTCCGTCAAAGCGCACTTCCGTTACTGATGTGTTCTTTCCACACCCGGAATTGGCGGCCAACTATTTATTGTGAATTATGTCATTCTGGGATGATAGAGCGTATATAGCAGTAATGTACCACTTTAGAGGAAGCGGGAACCTCAACCCATCCCTAAAGTTGTTCCTTAAATGAATTTGCCCAAGAATTTGTGTAGGGTTGAGTAACAAGTTGTAGATCTTTGAATGCTTAGTTTATATGTGTAGTTTCAAGAAAATCGTCGGGGCCATTTTTGAGAAAATCGTGAAAAAGTGAAAAAATCATATTTAGTAAAGTGTTAAAACAAAAGCACTTCCGGTTTTCCGATTTTTCTCAAACTCGGAATTTCAACAACATATTTCATTCTAATTAACATTCTTTAAATGACCGAATTGTGTAATAACCTGAAATAGCACTTTAGAGGGTAACCTAACCCCACCCCTCCCCCAGAAGGCCCCTTAAATCAATTTTCCCAGAGAAATGTTTCAAATAAAAGTTGTAGCTCCTTGTATGTGTAGTTGATGTGTCAAGTTTAAAGAAAATCCTTGGAGCCATTTTTGAGAAAAACGCAAAAAAGTAAAAAAGTTAACTAGTAAAGTGGTACTTCCGGTTGAGGAATTTTGTCAGATAACGCACAGTCAGATCGCATGGTGATACCTAAACAGAATATTAAGTTTCAGTTTTCTACAGTTTTTCGTTTTTGAGCTATACTGTTCACATACACACACACACACACACACAGACACACACATAGACCATTTGTCTAAAAGCCACTTTTTTGGACTCAGGGGAGCCTCAAACGGATATTTCCGGTGAAAACTCGATATCGAATTTGACACGATTACAAGGTACTCATCCTCTTACTAGGAGTAAGAGAAAGTAATAAAACAAAGAACTAGACTATTTATGATTATTAATTATAATCATACTTCACGTCACTAATACACTATTTACGACGGTACAGTTAACCAATCATCAATTAGTTAATAGAAGTTATTTATGGAAGATTCTTCTCGACCATTCTTAAATGTTGGATAAGGATAGGAGATTCGGTCTTTTTTTAAAACTAAAAAAAAAAAACTTATACTTTTTCTAACGTTTCGACAAATGTATTGTCTTTATGAAGGCATAAAAATAAGAAATGTTAATACTGTGTATGTGTTCACTATTCTCTGTGGTGTTGAGGTGTTCCCTACCGATTTATTTTCCTAAAATATACGTTATAGTTGTCATGTTTTGAACATTTTTTAACATTTCTTATTTTTATCCCTTGATAAACCATATCACTTTGGTCGAAACGTTGTGCCGAAATATAAGTTTTTCTTCTTTTTTTTTTTTTACTCTTCGCTTCTTTAACGGGCCTGTAAGAGGAAGTATTGTAATCGTGTCAAATTTTCGATATTGAGTTTTCACTGGAAATATCCGTTTTGATGTCCCCTGAGTCCAAAAAAGTGGTTTTTAGCAAATGGTCTGTGTGTCTGTGTGAACAGCATAGCTCAAAAACGAAAAATCGCAGAAAGTTCAAACTTGATATTCCGTTTGGGTATCACAAAGGGATCCGATAGTAGGTCAGCGGTCAAAATTGCTCTACCGAAAGTACCACTTTACTGAAGGGTTTTTCAGTTTTTTTGCAATTTTCTCAAAAAATGGCTCCAACGATTTTCTTTAATCGTTTAAACTTGTTATATCAACAACACCTATAAAGATCTACAATTATTATTTGAAACATTTCTCCGGGAAAATGCCTTTAAGGGCACTTTTAGGGGAGTGGGTGGGTGGGTTTGTCCTCTAAAGTGCTATTTCAGTTTATTATACAATACTATCATCTAAATAATATGAATTAGAATTTAATGTATTGTTGAAATTACGCGCTTGAAAAAAATCGGATGACTGGATTACAATTTTACTAAAATGTATTTTTCAGTTTTCTGGTATTTTTTTACTTTCTTGCAATTTTTTAAAAAATGGCTCCAACGATTTTCTTTAAATTTGGTATATCAACTACACATACAAAGAGCTACAACTTTTTTTTGAAACATTTATCCGGGAAAATTCATTTAAGGGCACTTTTGGGGGAGTGGGGGGGTTAGGTAGTGCTATTTCAGTTTATTATACAATTCTGGCATCTAAATAATATTAATTAGAATTAAATATGTTGTTGAAATTCCGAGTTTGAAAAATCTAGTGAACGGAAGTGCGTTTTTACTGAAATATATTTTTCAGTTTTATGGTATTTTCTCGAAAACGGCTCCAACGACTTTCTTTAAACAAGGCATGTGAACTACACATATATAAAGAGCTACAACTTTTAATTGAAATATAAGTTTGTTTTTTTTTATAGTTTTAAATTATTTATTATATGTGACCATATCGAAGTATTTCTCCGTCTGTGAATACCATTGCACACCCACTCTTTCCTATAGATCATTCCGCCATTTATTTGCAGGTCTTCCTTTCCGTCGCTTCCTGTTTCTATGGTATACCATTCCGTATATATTTTGGCCCAGCTCACTCCCTCCAATCTGGCTACATGCCCTGCCCCACTTCCACTTCAGGAAATGCGGTTGTCTCGCTAAATTTCTCAACTTGAATTTCCCTCAAAAGTTTCTCTGTTACTTATTTTATCTCTGATTAATAGGCGGGTACTTATCCACCGCCACTTATATATTTATGTTAGGACAAATATGAAAAATTAGAACTTAAAGGAAATCATTTTATTTATAATCATTGTATTAAAAGATATAAAAGAGAAAGTCGTGTCTGTGTGTGTGTGTGTGTGTGTGTGTGTGTATTTAACGCCAGACTTTAATGGTTTATGAAGGCTGATATTTTTATATCCAAAAGAAAAAAAAAAACCACTAGTAAGATCTGTTTTCGAGTTATGCGTGTATCTTAGAAAGAGACCATTTTGTTCTAAACAGTATGTATGATGAAAGTAGAATAGATTGCCCCATCATAGTACAAAACAACGATGGTTAAAAAGAGAGGTCAGGACCTTTGCAAATAGTTCAAGGCAAAATAACACTCTCCTCCCCCAATTCAGAATACGGGTGTGGCCAAGTCTCTTTGTTTTTATTCTTATGTTCAATTTTTTATTTTTTTTTATTTATTGTTCGAAAGGAAAATGAAATTTTATATTATGAAAGCGTAACATTGTTTTTTTTTTTTAATATATTTCCGGAGATCATCTGTGTACCGTCGTTCAGTCGTCAGTAGTGTAAACGAACCGTAGAAATATTTTATACCTCTAATTTAAAATTCTATAACATATTGTATCTTAATGTTAGGACATTATTTCAAGATCTTTTAGGAAATTAAACTTGACTGCAATAATTAATACATAAATCTAATAATAGATAAATTTTCCTTCTTATCTGCAAATGATTAAACGTTTAGCTTGCGCTATTAGTACACATATAGGGTAAAGTTAGGAGAGATGACGCACATTTCAAAGTTATGCCCTGTATTAAAAATACAGGAGATATATTAAAGAGGTAATTCCCATAAAACAATTGTCAAAAACTATTATCTATAAAAAAAAAATTGTTATTTTTCAAAATAAAAAGACATTCTCATTTATGCCAGAAATAAAATACAAATAAACTAAACTTGGTCGTGTCCCCTACAATGGCAGGATACACACCTACTCCTCTGTGAAGGAAATATGGCTGATCGACATGAAACTTGGTAAACACCATGGCTACAAGTCCCAACTTTAACCATAACGTGGAAATATTTCATTTCAATAGTTAATTAATGTTGTATATAAAAATTTACTAATGCGTTATGAAAATGCAGGTATTCATCAGATATATATAAGTGATGCATATACGTAAATGTAGTGCAGAACACAGAAGAGAACACACAAAAAAACTGAAGAATTTTGCAATACGTTCGCTTCTGATCTCTCTACCCTTCGACTAACTTGCATGATGCCACGTGGTGGTAAACAAGAGAAGAAGTAAAGCCTGCGTCGTCTTTTTCCCTATCCCCCGTCATTTGTGATGAATGCCAGAAATTATATCTATAAATATATTTTATTTAAAAAAAATCATTATTTGAAGAATATTCTAACATTCGCTGGCAAAAAGGGTACATCCAGGTAGAAGGCTACCGTTACACAAGAGTTCATAGAACTTGGTTAGCTTTGTCTTTTGCCCTTCTCAAAGGAGAGGATTTGAACTATAACAAGGAGGGCATTCTTTCAAGACAGTCTAAATTAGACATTGAACCAGAACATTTGTATCAGGGATTGCTCACTTAACTTTAGTGCCAGTTATAAGAGTTTAACATTTGATCTACCTAAATAATTGATTTAATAAGCATATTGTTGTGATATTGAAAAGTATTTAAATTTCTTTCAAGATAATATATTTAATTAAATCTACCAGTGTTTTCTTATTTATTTCTTATTACTTGTCTTCTCTTTAAAGGTACACACAAGCCCTTTGCAAAACCGCTAGTGTTACAATACTTACAAACATACAACATCATCAACTACATTTCACATCACTCCTAATTTTACTCTAAATAATAAACAGGAAAAGGCGAATTTACTTGTCGGTTTCTTATATCTAATACAGCATTACTGATGTGATTTCTCTCTGAGTTGCTTAGGATTTTTTTTCAAACTCAGTGGCAATGTTTTTTCTTAAAACTTGGAATAGCTGACTGACTGCACATGTAAAAAAAAAATCTATCTTATTTATTTGAAAATTTTGCCCCCAAAAATTTATTTTTAACAGGTCAGCGTTGTAAAATATTTTCTAGAGGGGGAAATATTTGGTTCCCCATATTTATTTGTATATTAGCTTAAGTAACTTTTAGTAAAAGTTCCATGTTTGAAGAAAGTCATGTAAATATTTTACAACAGATTATTTTTCTCTCTCTTTTTTCATTTTGAATTTTACAATCAGTATCATAATATATAGGAATACTGAGAGAAAATCGTAATGGCCTTAGAACAATGAGAGAAAGGAGTGTGTGATTTGTGATATTTTGTTTTGACCAGTTTTTGTGAGAAAAGGATATTGTGGTCGTTATGGAAAATGGAAATCCTGGGTAGGCTGCAAATATAAAATTAACTCTCTTCAAATTAAAAACCACATTACTATTGGAATGCTCAAAATTTGGCAAAGTAGAATATCTAACTAATTTGAAAAGAAAATTTTACAAACTGATGGTTGCAAATAACCCAAAAGAAAGCCATGGTTCAAGGGGCAGGGTCTGAAAAAAATATAGGTACAATTATGACGATTAATAAGACTAAGATCGAACCATGTCATCTATGGGGAATAAATTGATATCAGCCCCTACCCAAATTGTAGTCTGTGTGATGCGCATGAAGACTTTAGACATGTTATAATAATGGACGTTTAATGAGAAAAGAGATTTAATTTTTAGCACATTATACAAATATTTCCAGGCGCCTTTCCGTTATGAAGTTATTATATTTTCTAATAATGCTTATCTGTTAAGTGAATTAATAGAACTGGCTAATCATTATGTTTGTGGTGAATAAAAGTATGTCTGTTTGTATGATAAGTATAAAATATGTGTGAATGCGTTTAGGTTTAAGTATTACCGGGATTGGTTGGAATATCGAGTATATAGTATGTATATATTTTTGTATATAGCGTAGATATTTTTAGTTTTATACATATTGGGTTAACTGCATAGGGGCACAAAGAATATCGGTTGCTCCACCATTGAACGTTAGTCTGATAGTCAGGATGAACGAGTCGCATTTGCTTTTAAAAATTATTGTGCGAATGTATGTCTATTTATTGGTGTGTCTTTATTTATTTGTATGAATGTAGTGGGTTAGTATCGCAGGAGGAATGCAAGAGTAACTATTTAATCTTAGTCAATCCTACACACATATGCATCTAAGGCTGAATGAAAACACGTCAAAGTCGTTTTGATAATAACGAAATCATCTATTTCATATGAATAGCTCAGATTGGAATGTCTGAATGGGTCGTTTGTTTAGAGGTCTTTTTTCTTATTTGAAGGATCTACATGGATCATTTTCTAAGAAGAGTTCAAAGTAGTAGTTCTTAATCTGTTACAGGAAAAGGATTCTGCTGAAAAATAAACCAGGCTGAGAATAAAACGACATTTT
This sequence comes from Triatoma infestans, assembly GCA_011037195.1. NCBI lineage: Eukaryota > Metazoa > Arthropoda > Insecta > Hemiptera > Reduviidae > Triatoma > Triatoma infestans. The sequence continues at coordinate 12,000 of JAAEAF010005805.1, forward strand.
TGCGCTCTCATTTCATTCGTCGCTTTTCCTCCCTAAAGTTCTACTCTGTTGCTAAGTAGTTAAACATGACGAAGAGGCTATGGTAGGAGGTAGACTCCAGGAACCGAAGAAACAGAGAGAAACAGTGGAGAATACCCCGAGTACGCCAGAACGTCGGATACCCGTATAACCTAACCAGAAGCGAGGCGATTGTTTGCTTTAGACTGGCAACAGGACACGATTAACTTCTGGCCCATTTACATCATAATGGAGTGACTGAAAGGCTGGATTGTGGGAACACTAGATAGGAAGAGACTTATTTGAATATGAGACCTAACATGTCTGTAACTTATGCTAACTGACGCAAGGCTTGTATTATTTCAAACAGTGTGTTAAAAAAAATTAAATTTTAATGCACTTAACATTAAAGAATAGATATAAAACATAAATAATATTCGACTTAAGTAAGATGGTGAACGAAAATAAACCTTGAAACAGATAAGGAATCGAGACTGTACCTGACCTCATTTCTTAGGTAATTGTTTGAAAGTTTTCATTTTATAGACTGTTCTAAAAAGTTCCGCCAGTTTAACAGTTATGTACCATAATATTTTTTCAACACTGTCAACTAATAGTGTTACATAAGTTGGGATAATTCATAAGTAGGAACGATATACATAAAAAAGGAAACAAATGATTTCTGTCGGAAATAGTTCACTCAAGGGACTACTTTTCCTGTTCCGTTTATAAAAGTTAGTTATTATTTAAAATTTTAATTATCTATTACGACAGATAACACGAAACATAACGTTGACTGGATTGCTAGGTATTACAGTTCTGGAAGAATAACTAAAACAGTTCCTTCCAGTTTTAAATTAAACGCTAAGATATTGAAACAGGTCGACATTTTTATTATAGTAAATAATTTTAGAAATAAAAAAAAAAGGATCAAGTTGAATAACCTGATCAGGCTGAAAGAAGTAGTAATATAAAATCAAAAAAAATCTAGAACAAGATATTATAGGTCAACTTTTATTTCGTACAAATTTTATAGTTTAACCCCCTAATAAAATGTTACATAAGATCTCTAGTTTAAATAATAAAATGCTAACTAAAAATATTTAGGAGCAAAGATTTTGCTTATAAACTTCTTAATCATGTTCAAAACGAGCATAAAAACGTATTTATTTGTTGTGGTGGTTGGTTCCGCAGAGCTGGAAAGCATCAGAGACATTTTCCGTGGTAGCCTGCTTCATTTTGTGGTCATCGACCGGTTTCGGGCGTTCGCCCATCTTCAGGATGCGTTCTTCAGACAGTGTGCCAACACAGACTCGTACAATTTATTATTATTATAATAAATTATTTAAGAATACACCTCAGTTAGTGTGAAACTAAGTCTCTGTACGAGTCTGTGTTGGCACACTGTCTGAAGAACGCATCCTGAAGATGGGCGAACGCCCGAAACCGGTCGATGACCACAAAATGAAGCAGGCTACCACGGAAAATGTCTCTGAAACGTATTTATGTTTACAATCCGTTTAAAGCGTTTAAGTAATCTGACAACAAAGTTGTAATTAAAATTACAAGAAGAAGGCTGTTGTTTGGACACAATTTTTCGCATCATTGCAGTCTTAAATTCCGTATTCAAGTCGATTAGATATTCAGGTTAGCCAGTTTCCAGGCGATATGCGATACAACTTGTTACTTATTGGATGGAAGAAAGGCGCCCAAGGATATATAGGGTGCCCCAAGGTATATGGATAAAGATTTTTGCTCGGAAACTAAGATAACTAGAAAAAAACTAAAAAAATACGTATCCCCCGTAGTTTTTTTGTTAGAAATCCAAATTTAATTTGCAAATTGTTTTGGTGCTTCGAGAAGCGAGATACAGGCACCAACTTCATTTTTTTCAAATGAGGGAGGTGTGGTTTTATTTAAGAAATAGATTCCTCTATTTTTTGTAAGAAAAATTTACTTGAACGGTTTTTTTCTTTGAGCGATATTTTACAAGTTATGAATGAAAACATGATTCCTATAAGAAATTTCAAAATGATATTATAACGGTTTTTTGATTGAATAAGAAGAAAAGTACTATTTTATTATAAATTTTACTCCTCATTAATTACAGATCTTGCTCGAACTGGCCTCCACCATTAGAGATGGATTTCTTTGGTCGTAAGGTACAATTGGCAGGAAAAAGCATGTGTATGCATCTCTAATGGTGGGGGCCAGTTCGCCTCCCCATTTGAAAAAATGAAGAGGGTGCCTGTATCTCGCTTCTCGAAGCACCAAAACAAATTTGCAAATTAAATTTGGATTTCTAACAAAAAACTACGGGGACACGTATTTTTAGTTTTTTTCTAGCTTCTTAAGTTTCCGAGAAAAAGTCGTTATCCATATACCTTGGGATACCTGTATATTAAAGTTTTTACTTTTCTTTATGGACGTTCTTTTTTTTTTTTTTTTTTTTTTTAATTTAAGGCGCGTCGACATCTATGGTCATTGGCGCCTGAAGCCTTCTTAGTGCACTGTCGGCCTCCAGACAGTGTTCTCTCGTTACAGACATCACTACCCATCACCGGACAATGAGCTGTAAAGGCTCCTAGAAAGAAAAAAATCTGAGGGTAGCACAGCTGGACTCGAACCTGGGTCCTCCGCGTGGCAGTCCAGTACGCTAGCCACTTAGCTCTTCCCTTCCCTAATAGTGGAAGTATTTGGGTTGATAACAAATTTTTGAAATTAAGTTTTTCACCGAGAAATACAATAAATACGAAAAAAAAGTTTTTAGCGATGATCTGGTTGTGATGTATGATTTTTTTTTTTTAAATAAAATATATTAAAAATATAACACACATCGCAGAAAGTTCAAACTTTATACTCTGTTTAGATAGCACAATGGGATCAGATAAGAAGGTTTCGTCAAAATACGTACAAGAGAAGTGTGACTTTACTGCTTACTTTTTACTTTCCCTGATTCTCTGGTAAAGAGGAAGTATTATGATCGTGTCAAATTTTCGCAATTCAACTTTTCACCGGAAATAAAGTATTGAAATCTCTTGAGTACGAAAAAAATGTTCTTAGCAAGTAGTCAATAGTATATATGAAAATAAATGGTCTGTTAACAAAATATCTAAAAATGGGAAAAAAAAAAATCGCAGAAATCTGAAACTTGGTCTTCTATTACGTAGTACATGAAGGTTTCCGGTAAAATCCATCAACCGGAAGTGCGACTTTACTAAATTTTTTTTTTTCCAGTTTTTCACGATTTTTCTTTAAAATGGCTCAAAGGATTTTCTTTAAACTTAGTATCCTGTCTTTATACATGAATACCTGAAACTTTTATTTGAAATATTTTCGAATAGCCATATTGTAAGAGGTGAGGGTTCTACGGTAGTCCTCCCATCAGCCTCTCCTCTTTGCTGTATTAAACAGTTTCCTAGTCTTAGCAAGGAGGCTGGTCAGCTGATTGTTCCACCAGCTGACCCTCCTTGAGGATGACCTCACTATCTCCGCGCAGTTCTTCTGGTAACCTTCCAGGATGACCTTCTGCAGTTGGTCTATCGCATTATGGTCTAAATCCCGTCGATACGAATCCCAGTCCGTGCGTTTAGGATTCCTGTAGCACTACAACTGTCTACAGTCAGACAGAAGATCAAACCTTATGTACGTGTGATCCGACAATGAAGGTTCCTTGGACACATCCCAGTTTCTTACCAGCGTCGATACATAGTTAGTCGCTATGGTGAGATCGATTACCTGTCCCTCCGTCGTACATTAAAGAAGATGAGTTCTTCACCTTCATTTATCAAGCACAAATTATTTGCTAAGATAAATTCCAAGAGTGACTTACCGCTCTGATTTGTACCTGTGCTGCCCCATACCTCATTATGGGCTTTGGCATCACATCTAGTCAGTAGTTCCAGTCCACCTTCCTTACAGTAAGTTACCAAATTCTGCAACTCTTCTGGTGGTGGTGGCTCAGTTGAGTTGATTGGAAGGTAGGCTGACACACAGACCAAGTCTCTGGAGCTCGCTCCATGAGTAGTCTCAGCCTAGCCGCTATCTGATCTCTGTAACAGAAATCCATCAGCAGTTAAAAGATAATATCTTTCCTAACACACATGCATGATGTTCTACGATTGTCCAGGCTACGATTATACACAATCTTACCTGCAAGTTCTCCCAGCTCAGCCACTCTCCCTCGCACCAGCCAGGGTTCCTGGATCAGGGCTATGTCGGTGTCTTCTCTCAAGAGATAGTTTGATAAAGCTCCTCTACTATGATGGAGATTTACCTGTAGTACTCTCCATCGGTTCTTGAGGCTCTCTTCACCTCAGCTATCATCCATCGTTTTAGCAACGACCCTGAACTTCACCACGTCCATCCCGAGAAAAGTCTCGAGACTGGACTTCCTCAAGCATTCCAGGGCTTCCTCAGGAATGTCAAATACCAGGGTGTGTCCCCGGGATTCGACCTTCCTGTTGATGCTCTCCAGTTTGTAGTGTCCAAGTCTGCGTTCTGAGAACGAAGCTTTTCCAACACCACAGATTGGGCCACCTCCCTCAGCGACCCTGCTACCCACACCGACATCTTGGCAGTCCTGCGGATTTCCTTGGCAGGATAGACCCTCAGCTTTACCCTCTCTCCTATCTGGAGAGTTAGGGTCACCGCCTCCAACCAGTTCCGCGTTACCTCATTGTCGCAACTGAAAATGAAGGGTGTCTGGACAGGTAGCAACCCCTAAACTGAGGGCCGTTCTCACCAATTATTCTGGCGATCACCTCAGCCTGTATCCTTTCCGCCTGAACTTCAGTCAGGTTGGTCTGAGGATAACCCTCCGGGGCAATCGCCATTCGAATATTGCTAAGGGCATCTCTGACTGAGCCTGTTACTACCACTTCAGAGCCCTTGGCTTTCTTTGACACCCTAATGCCACATTTAGGGTCAAGCCCGCTTGGGGGTTGCGGAGGAAGCTCCAGACGCATCCGCCCCTTTACCCTCGCTAGGCTCCCCTAGGAAAGACGCAGCTACAGCACCACCCTCCTGGGCCAGGTGTTTGGAAGCGGCCCTCTCCTTTACCATCCGCTTCCACTGGCGTTCGATAATCACACACTGCCTTCCGCGTCAGCATTGCGCCTCGCCTCCGCCCTTCAATCGGCGCCGCTGACCTTTCTCCCCAAGCTGCTAAGAGACTTCCTTCAGAGGATCTGTCGCTAAAGGACGTGTACCTGCACTTGTCCCAGCTATTCCATCCTCTCCTCTCCCAGCTTCAATTCGAGGGGAATTCGAAGTATCATCCCACAGGTCCATCCCCGCCACTGGTCTCTCCCCAGAACCCTGGGGATCTCCACCAGCAGAGAAGATTAATTTGGGCGACCTCTTCTCCTCCCGCCCACCCTTACTGGGATTCATTTTGTTCCCACGAGAAATGGAGGAAGTATGACGTTACTCGTTGCAGTGCCTTGTCCTCGAGAAGGCTACAATACAATGGGGTTTCGCCCGGTTTCCCAAGGTGACCCTACCGCACATATATTTTACCACCCTGTACGCATTCAGATTCGACGAGCATCTCTTCTCGGCTTGGGTGGGGATACCTTAGGGGAGTTAGGGAAGGATCACTAGAATAGGAAGGGGAGGGGAGGGCCAGAGGGGTTTGTTCTGGCCTTAATCGCCATTTCCTTGTCAGCCACCTCCCGAAGGAGCTGCCCGGATCGCACCGCGTGGAGGTGAGGTTGACTTGGGGAATTACAAGCAGACAGAAACGCACAAGGAGACAGAAACACAACAATCCCCCTTTGCGATCCATCTAAAACATATCCAATCACCAATATCTGAAACATTTTCCTAAAAAAAAATTGATTTTTTGTGTGGAGGGATCTGATGTAGCTTCTTGTGAATGTGCAAATTATGTATAATATGTTATGAGTCCTACTATCTATATAATATTAAGGTATATTAAATTAAAGACACTGTTAGAAATTCAATTTAAAAAAAAATCATTTAGTCTGAAGTCTGAGTTTATAAAAAAGATTTCTCGAATTTCTCGATAAAAGAGAATTTTCTCGAAAATGGCTACAATGATTTTATTTAAACTTGGAATACTACTCACATAATTTTAAAAAACTTACACTAAATAAAAATAATTATTTAATTAAGAGTCTACTATATTATTTTAATCCAAATTTGTTTAGATAACCTAAAAGTGAATAAGAAACAGTTTTACATTTCATACAAGTCCTTCAATATTGAAGAACTTAACAAAACCAGAAGAAATTCTATTTTGAATTAGTAATGGTTAATGTGTTCATACATACACTTGCAGAAAAGATTCTAATGATACGGATGAGCGATGTCCCTCGTACCAACCACATACATATATATTTGTTGAATATAGTGTGGCCAATGTAAGAAGAATTGAATGGTGTTAAACGCTTGTCTTTGTTACTAATACCGTGACATAATATCAAATTGTGAAAAAAAAAATAACAAAAAACGTATAAAATTTGAAAACTCAAGAGACCCACTCGGCCATATAAAATCGAATTCAACGTATTTGCAGCTAGAATGCAATATAAAAAGTTCAAGGTTTCATTATATGTGTATTTGTTTGTTTGTTCTTACTAAATCAATTACTTTGTAAATTATCTCTAAAAAATATTAGAATCAGTTGCAATATAATCTGATATGTTGATGAAATCTTTCTTTACTAAAACTGTTTGGCTTTTTTTATTTTTCTTTTTTGAAGAAGTTATGCAAACTGTCATTTTTTTAACAGCAATCCTGTTTTTTTCTTGGGAGACTCATAGAATTGTTTCTCAGTCACACGCCATTTAACCATTCTTTATGAATATTCAAAATGATGTAACAATTTATTTCAATAATTAAACAATTCTGACACTGGAATTTGTTAATTTTGTCTCATGATTTATCTTTCAGTGTTTAAGTACCCACTAATCGATTCAAGTTGATCATATTTATTCAATTTTCTAAATAAATCTCTTTTCTTTAAAATAATAATAATCTGGTACACACTCGACTTTCTCTTACTGCAGTTTACATGGTTATTACGTAGTAATTGAAAAATTCACTTTATATTTCTAATCTTTTAAAAATGTTTAGTAGGGGAATCTAAACTTTATAAAACAAGCAAACCTCATCCCTCCTCCAAAACCTCCTCCCTAAAATAAATTTTCACGGAAAAAAGGTACAAACACACAAGCGATAGATCTCTGTATGAATAGTTAATATGCCAAGTTTTAACGTAACCCCTTGGTGTCTTCATGGACAAAATCCATAGAATACTAAAAAAAAAAAAGATGTTCAGTGAAGTCGTACATCGATCAACCGATTTTCTTCAAACACAATATTTTGGCAACATATTTAATTATAATTAATTTTATTCTCCCGTAGGGGAGAAATGGCGGTTCTGGCACACCATTTTTGTTCAAAACGGCGGCCATCTCCATCACTGCTCAGTCATCGATTTCGACGAGCACCTAAGCCACACCCACTTACCTTCTCCTCTTAACCTAGCATACAAACCGATGACTCTATTTTCTCCCCCACTTGCCCCCTCTTCTTAAGCTACATACAAACCAAAGACACCACTTTTTCCCACCCCCACTCCTTAACCTATCATCCAAACCGACTGTGTCCATTTTATTTCCACCTTCCTACCCATGGTCAATCAGAAAGCTCATACCCACTTTACATAACAAGCTGCCCACACACTCTAACTCCGCTCGCCGCTAATTACTCTGGGCTAGAGGAAAATATCATTTTTTTTTATTTTTTTATTTTTTTAATAAGAAAAAAACTATTATTAACTGGGATTCGATCCTACAATCTTTATCTTGGAAGTCCAACACCTTAACCAGTCGACTATAGTCACTTTTTCACATATAGACTTCAAGATTGTACTAATTTTATAGTTTGTTCGATTTCATCAATGTTAGCCAAACTTAAATGGAGCAATTGATCATTTAAAGACAAAACTGTAACAATAAATTTAACAGCCAAGAAAGTAATGTATTAATATTATTATATTTAGATGGACTTGTTAGAAAGCATCATTTATATTTTTTATTTAAATATTCCAATGGTTTTTCTCAAATTTTAACAAGCTCAATAGAGAGAGAATCTTTTCTAAATTTTTTAATTCTAAATTTATTTAAAAATATCTCTCCAATTAGACATTAAACTTTCATTGAACATTTATAAGCTTTCATTTGATGAACAGTAAACAATGAGCCAATTTATTATTTTAAGACTTACCTAATGTAAATGGACACAATATATTATACTCTATAGTGTTTATCAAGATTTTGGTATTCTTCATTTTTGTGTAACAGTAAAAAAAAAAAAATTTTTTTTGTAACTGGTTTCACACCAGTTTTTTATTTACTCAGAGAACTTAAAAACTGAAACTGCTATTACTCAAACAAAAGAAACTAAAAATAATAAAGACTCTTTAAGAATATGCATCATAGCAATGTGCATGGAAAATACAACAGCATTAAATATTGAACATTATCAATAGATAATAAATAGCTAAAGAGAAAAGATAATTTTATTAAATGGTGAAATTAGTGATAAAAACAATCAATGCCTCCTGCCAAGTGTTTTTACATTGTCATCAGCTATATAATGTAGTATTACATTAAGTATAATTAGCCCTTTAGTACTTATTATAGTATAAAGAAAGTTAGACTATTGTAAATGAAAGTTTGTTTGGTATACAAGTATAATATATAACTTGTACCACTGACATATAAAAAAGGGTCAAGTTTTATTAACCACTTGACTTTATTAGTTAGGAGAGTATCATCAATATTGTTACAATGATCTTCACTTCTTTTCTTTCCTTTTTTATTTATTATCTCTCTCTCTCTCTTATCATCTATTAATTATTTTTAAAATACCAGAATCTTTTCTCTTTTGTCACATTAACAATAAAAAACATAGGCAATAAAAAAAAGAAATAATATCACCGACTTCCATTTAACATTCCCATTTAGAATAAATTTAAAATTCATTAGCAATTTACTACACACTAATGGCAATTATTTACGAACTTTTTTTTTTATAACTCTGTAGAATTCCTAAGAAAAAAATAAATGAATAAAATAAATTCAATGTTAATTGAATCTAATTAATTTATTTACCATTAATCATGCAGATTTACTATTTATTTATTTATTACATTATTTTAATGCATCAGAAGCCGTACAAGTTGTTTATAGAAAAGAAGAAATACTAGTTTTAAGATATTTTAAAAAGTAAATGTTTAGAAATAATATATTATATAAGAATCTTATTAATTATTTAGGGCAATCTTTTCAATATATTTTTAATATTACTTCTTTAATAGAGTTTAATAATAAAAAGTTGAATAAATAAATATTTTCGTATGTACTATTTTTTTTCTTTTATTTTTATTTTAAGATAAAACTTTTCGCCATTGATGAATTCTTTCGAATGGCAAATCAAAATAAATGGCGAAAACAACAAAGAAAAAAATTACAAGAAGAATGGAATATCCTTGAATATTGTCTTGAAATCTTGCACCCTAAAATGGAATCTTGAATAGTCAGGGTTCATTGGGCGTGAGTATGTGGCGTCACCAAACGCCCGCCCTTCGGGGTGCAATAAGCCTCTGGCTCTCCAGGTTGAGGATTCCCTCATCCCGACCAATCCTATCATGATCTTTTCCCCTTGCAGAGTAGCCTGTAAGTATCCTGGGTTACTGCACCCCTGTACTTGAGGCAATGGAGACGACTCAGTAGATGGCATGATCCATCGGGGGTGGGATCAGTCACGCTAAGCTCATTAGAATATGAATTACTGAACTACAGGCGCAAGCTATATTCCAAGCCAACTGCTTGCTTGCAATTAAGGTTGGATTCGTAGTGGCCGTGTTTTAACCAATAACTCCAATGACCGAGGTCATGAGCTAAGCGGGAGGAGACCCGCAATATAAATTAAATCCTGGTGCCAGCCTGACGCTGGAAATGCATTTTCTGGGAGTGTGCGGTTTACGGGTGCCTTCCCTCGCTGCTGGGAATGAGCTGTGACCGCTTCGTGGGCTCGGATAACTTCACGCACTGGTTGAGCGTATCTCAATTTGACCTTTAATGGGTCAAGCGGGAGAATGCCCGGCTGGGCATTCTTCAATGGTGAAGCCTTGCACTAACAGCCCCTCGATGGTGGTGATATCCTTCTCTTGTAAAGCGACCCCGTTGCTTGTAACTGGGGAATGTTAAACCTGAGGAGGATAGTACGGTTCTCAAATTCCCCCAAGTACCATAGAGGAAGGTGTAACACGGGAAGAAGAAAAAGTCCAGGGTTCAATATTAAAAATATCAATAAGGAAAAAATTTATTCTGAAGGTTGAAAGAAATGGTTGAAAAAAAATTAAAAAATCTGGGGCAAATGACTTATAATAACGACTTTCTCTAATTAATTATAATTGACAAATTGTACTTCTAAACTAATTGTCTACAATTTTATATCAATGGGAGATTTTAAATTTAATAAAACGACTTTCTTTTTAAGGAAATCATAATCTCTCCTCTCGTCCCCACAAAACTCCGTATTGTTTAAACTTTAGAGGCGACAATACCCAAAGGTCATATGGGCGAAACGTCCGTTTATAACAAACCACTAACACGGTTGCAACACGAACAGCTAAGTACCCTGTATTCATGGTTAGTATAACAAAAATCCGTGATATAAAAGTATTTGTTTGACCGTTGATGAATTTATATTATGAAGAAATTTGGAGAGGATTGGTCAAGAAAGAAAAAGAAAGAAAGAAACCTTCAATTATGCCAACATTTCGAACAGAGTTTTCTGTCTTTATCAAGGCTTTAATATACATAGATAGTCATGAAGATGTGGAAAATGAATATTCAAACATAAACATTTGTTACATTCCAGAAACATACAAAAAAAAAATTAAAGTTACTAGTTTCTTCTTGTCTTAAATCATCTACAGAAAAAATAAAAAAAAGGGAAAAAAAGGACAAGAAACTATTAACTTTTAATGAATTGTTTGTACGGCAGTGGCCAAGGGGAGATTTTAAAGAAAAAGAATTCCTGGTTGCTCTACGTATCGGGTACCATTGGTGTCCTTCTTCAGGAGCCCTTTAGAATAGGAGAGATGTGTACGTTGAGAAAGTTGAGACTGAAATCAAATTCTCAATGTATTTGATTGAAATGAAATTCTCAACGTACACTCCTCTCCTCTCCTACTCTAAAGGGCTCCTGAAGAAGGGCACCAAGGAAAAGTACCCATGTGGTCGAGCACCAAGGAATTCTTTTTCTTTAAAAACTTCTCTGGCCATTGCCGTACATCACCTCATTATAAGTTTAAGGCTTGACGATTTGAATACCATTAATAACTTTTAATTTTTTTTTTTTTTTATGTTTTTGCGATGTAACAAATGTGTAAGTTTAAAAATTCTTTCTCCACATATTCACGATTATCTATATATTAAAGCTTGGAAACTCTGTTGAAACGTTGGCATAATTGAAGGTTTCTTTCTTTTTTGACCAAACCTCACCAAATATAATCCATAATTTTAGAAAAGTGAAAAAAAAAAACACTGTTCAATAAAAACGCATTTCATTTCAAAACTTGAAATTTTTTCAATATATTTAGTTCTAGTTACTGTTATACAGATGATAGAATTGTATAGTAAACTAATATAACACTTTCAGAGGAAAATATAAACCCATCCCTTCCCAATTTAAGCCGCCTTAAATAAATTTTCTCAGAGAAATGTTAATAATAAAAAGTTGTAGCACATAGTATGATGTGTTGTTTATATACTCCAAACTCTATGGCGCAACAGCTCGTGAAGGGCCTAGGCTTGAACAGAAGGCGGTTGGAATGGATGGGCGTATGGTAAGCACGCCGCAGTTCCCACGCCATTTAGGTGCGGCCTTCGCTATCTAGGGCGCCACTAACTGTAGTTTCCCACTTTTTATCATGATGCTGGGTCAACACCGACTTTGTCCTCGTGGGAATTCTCGCCCGAAAGGCGAAAGCGCTAGCCACTAGACCAACGCGTGAGGAGTTGTTTATATACTAAATTTAAAGAAAACCGTTGAATCCATTTTCGAGAAAATCCCTCCAAAAAAAAATGGAAAATTCAGTTAATAATGTGTTATATGTCCGGTTGAGGAATTTTTGACAGATAAATTTCTGTTGGATCCCATGGTGATATTTAAACGGAATGTCAAATATAAAACATGTTACATTTACGTACATACATCATACATAATACACTTGCTCACATAAAACATAGTCACACATACACACACACACACACACACACACACACAACAAACCCTTTACCAAAAAGTTATTGTGGTTGGTTCCGCAAAGCTTCAGAGATATTTTCCGTGATAGCCTGCTTCTTTTTGTGGTCATCGACGGTTTCGGGCGTTCGCCCATCATCAGGATGCATTTGTCAAAATGAGTGATAACATATCAACTAAATTTGCTCTGTGCAAATCTATATTATCACACGGTTTGAAAAATGCGTCACTTTAGTGGAATCCTGATAAAGGTTGAACGCCCGAAACTGGTCGGTGACCACAAAAAGAAGCAGGCTATCACGGAAAATATCTCTGATCCTATTTTCTGACTTAGGATACTTCAATAGGTGTACTTCCGGTGAAAAGCTTATATGAATGCAGCTGCTTCCTTTCTTAGTGGACTAATTAAAAGACTAAACTTAAATAAAACAGAACTGTACTTAAATACAATATAAGTAGAAACCTTCTGGACAAGAATATATAGTTAGTTATCCTATATATTTTCTAATACTTGCAAGTGAATGGCAGCAACTTCAATATACTGTACTTGTCTAATGAGTATAATACTTGACTATGATAGTCACGGTATAGTTTTGTCTCTCTAATGAGTTCGCACATAACTCTCTTTTCCTTTTATTGTAAAATTGTATGATTTTATTTTTCTATTGTTAATGTATATAACTTAATGTCTACCAGACTATAATCATATTTTTTTGTGTTGTTTTGACATTTCCACATACATATCTTTTTTTATGGTACGATTCATTTTAAGAACTTCAAACTCTTCACAGAGGGAATATAAGATTTCATTTTAAATACAACCTATATTTAGATAATGAATATTTAGATGTTAGGGGATTGTGAAAATTTTTTTTTTTTTTTTTTTTTTTTTCATAATTATTAACATTGTGTCTATTGTGTATAACATAAATTCCTTCATTAATTATGATTCTGCTCTATTTGAACCATCTGATTGTTTAAATTGTTCCCTTATTAATTTGTTTTACCTTACTAGACTACAAGTATTATCCAACTATTCTTGAAGATGCAATCTTTAAAGATGTAACTTTTTTTTTTTTAATTTTGTAAGTTTTAAAAGAATAGATATTAATGCTTAATAAGGAAGTTTGATGGATCCGCAATATCAAAATATATTTACTTTGAAATCATCAAAATTATGAATAAAAGTGACATTCCCTTGGAAAAGGGACTATTTAGGTAGAAGACCACTATTGCCTTTTAGAGTTCATGAACTTGATAGCACTGGTCTACCCCTTCTTCTCACAGGGGAAGATTTGAAATAACAATTAGAAGGCATTCCTTCAAGATAGTCTAAAACAGACATTCGAGCAGAACACTTGTTTTTCGCTCTCTTAGAATCAGGGCAGTTTAAGTTATAACATAATTTCAGTACACTTATAAGCATATTATTGTGATATTGTAATGATTAAATTCTTTAAAAATAATATAATTACTATAAAAAACAGTGGTGCTCTCTTGATTATTACTAATACTTCCGTCTTAAACATATATACTTACGAAAACCGCTCACGCCACAAGCTACCACTACACTACAACACATCACATCAATAACATTTCAAAGTAAAAAGAGTAAGAGAAAGTAATAAGATGAATGAAATATTAAAAAATTTAAATTAGTCGACTGCAATTGGCGGATAAATGAAAACAAAAAATGCGACATTTCCAATTTTCTGTTACAAATTGCACACACATAAATGCTTATCACTTTTATTTGGAATATTTTTCGAGGAATTTTGTTTGTTTTTTTGAGGATTCTGAGGATTCTGAGGGATGAGCAAGTTAAGCATTCCACTAAAGTAATGAGGGCAATATTCAGTTCTGCTCGTATATTATATACAGAAACGGCAATACTATACTAGAATTCCATTTTTGAAGAAAAATAATTAACAGGATTAACTGAGTTATAGATTTCTAAACATTTTGGAATTTTCTTGATGTAAGTCCAATGATTTTTTTTTTTTCTTTAACTTGAGGTAACTGTAATATACAGATAAATAACTATCATTTTCATTTGAAACTTATTATTCCGAAAAATTAATTTTAGACGGATTTGAGGAGGGGTGGTGGTTGCTAATTTGTTATGTTTCTCTCTAAAATGGCACAACTAAATTTTCCTGTGCTTGATACCAGCGATGTGTGTAATGGAAGAAGCAAATGGAAAAATAGAAACAGTTGGAAATATATTCTATATTTTAAATAAATATAATTTTCCCTGGAAATTTGTAGGTTGGCTGGCAGTAAGGTAAAAACGCCTGGTACAAGACACCGTTACAAGAGAGGTCAGAGAACTCGGCCACTCTTTGTCTTTTAACCCTTCCTAGAAATCAAATATAAAGGGCAGGTAATTAACTACCAAGAGCAGCATTATTTGAGAGTCTAATTTCTGCATTCACCCAGCGTAATTTGTTTTTTTAAAACAGTCTGTGTACCAAGAAGTGTTGAATTTACCATCTGTGATTTGATTCAATCTAGCTAAAGAGAATAAATTAAAGTGAAAGAGTTTTTCACAATATTTATAGCCTTATTATTGTGATATTGAAAATTATTTAAATTTATTTAAAGATAATATATTTAAAATGGTATTCAAATCGTCAGGCCTTAAAATTATAATGAGATGTTTGTAAGGTAATAACCAGAGCAGTTTTTAAAGAAAATGAATGCTTTGTTGCTTTGTAAAGAGCTCCTGAAGAAGGGCACCAGTGGTAGCCGAAACGTAGAGAAACAAAGAATTCATTTTCGTTAAAAACTCCTCTGGCCATTGCCATACAAACATCTCATTGATAATACATTTATTTTAAACCAGTGGTGACTTATTACGTATTTCTTTATACTTCTCTCTTCTCTAAAGCATATTGTAACGCAGCCAGTGGTGCCATCTAGGAGAGAAGGCAGGTACCTAAGGTACGTTAAGGCTTAATAAATAAATAAATAAAATAAAGTTCTACTAGTGGCCGCTGGGAACGCTGGCGGCGCTCTAGTTCTCTCTAGAGGAATCGAGGGAGTTCTAGAAGATTCCCCACCGGTATAAATAGTTGGACCGCAGAGAGTTGAGAGAGTTTTCCAGTTAAAAACGAAGTCACTAGTTTGTGAAAAGTGTATAAAAAGTGAACTTTTGTGGTTTAAACTGTGAAGTAATTATTATTAAGTGTTGTATTTTGTAATTTATTGTGTATAACAATAAATTGGTGTTTTCTTTATTGAAGTTTAGAGTATTTTATCTATACGTACCCATTTAAAACTAGTTGCAGTAGCTAGTTTAGAGGGAAAAACGTTACAATATACACACAAGCCCTTTTAATACCGCTCGTGCTACACTATTACAACACACACATACACACACACAACACATATACCAATCACACTAACGATGTCATGACGTCTGTAACTTATCTTATTCTAAACCCAACATATGTAATGTATTGCCCTCCACCACCTACATAATTAAGGCGAACAATGTATTTATATTAAGATCCATTACTTTATCCGTCGTAGCATGCATATTAGATTTATTCCTGACCGGTTTCGGATATTCATCCATCGTCAGAGCAAATTCACCAAGTTTGTGTAGAGAGTTCACTTCAACTAAATGTGTTGAATGTCACACAACATATTTTGTCTACAGACATTCTGACACAAATGTGTACAGAAACATTTAGTTGAAGTGAACTCTCTACAAAAACTTGGTGAATTTGCTCTGACAATGGATGAATATCCGAAACCGGTCAGGAATAAATCTAATATGCATGCTACTACGGATAAAATAATGGATGTTATCCAGCATTGCGGACCCAGCCACATTTTCAACAATGTATTTATATTAAGCCATTCAAATTTAAAGAAAATGTTGTCAATTATAAAGTTGTGTTAATTGTAGTAAAGAGAAAGAGTGTTGTTGTTGACGACAGATTTTTATTTGTTTTCTTGTTTTAACAATTACATTATTTCAAAACTAAAATACAGAGGGAAAAGTTCTAATTAAATATTCATGAATTTAATCAAATACATTAAAAACAGAATAATTGTCTCCAGTAATTGTAAATCTATCATTAGTTACTAATATCATCTATATTAGTTAATCTATTTATCATCTATATTAGTTGTAATATGCAGAAATAAAAAAAACTTTTTTATAACTTTAAAGTTTAATCCACAGCCGGATCTCTGCTCTATAGAGTTCCACTTTTTTTTTTCCAACGTATGTATGTGTGTGAGTCATGTCTGGTCATTGTGTAGGCATGTTTTTAGAGGTCATGAAACTAGTAGAGAGAGAAAGAAAACAAAAAACAAACTTTAACATGAAGCCATGTAACAAGACCGATTTGATCGATCGACCCTGAAGAATCGTTAACCACACAAGGCCACTGGTTTTTCTTCTATAATTTTTTTTTTTTGTTTGTTTCCAAGGATTCGAACTTGATTAAGAAAAATCATAACCAATACCATCAGTTAACCTCTTGAAGACAAAATTATAGGGATATTGTTATTTTCTCTAATAATTATAGTATGAATTGATTGCTTAATTATTTTTATTTATTTTATGCCGTCACCGGACTCCAGTAACTTGGTTCAGCCATTCTACTTCGAGCATCGAATAAATTTTTTATTTAAAAATGAATGGGTTGTCGTGCCTATCAGAAAGTTATCGCGAACTAGTCATTTTCTGTCATAGTATTCACATTTCCACACAGCCAATCCTGGAGAAAATTGTGTCCTGTTGCCGTTCTGAAGCAGGCAACCACCTCGCTTATAGACAGACTATGGGATATCCCATCTTTTGGTGTGACCATGGTGCTTCACTGTTTCTTTCTTGCCTGTTCCTGAAAGTCTTGTCTCTACCTCTTGCCATAGATTTTCTCTTAAAATTCTCCTCTTCGCCACGTTTTGAACTCTGCTAGAGAACGCTGGTGATTCTTTCTGTGACCTCTTTCAGGCAGGCTAGTCCGCTTTCTCATTGTCTGTTATTCCACAGCTTGGGATCCCACCGCATAAAAATTTCTCAACTTAAAGAAAGGAAGCTGTTCACAAGAACGTCCCTCCAGAAAGAATATCATGAGACTCATTTGGGGCGAGCCTTGTGGATCACCACATGGGAGTCAATAAGACAACACTCTCCCAGACCGTCTTTGTTGAAGTCTTTTGAGGGACAATAAAATGGCTGTAACTTCACCAATGCAGTTGGACTTTAGTTGCTTCAACGGGTTCTGCTATTTCATTTGAAACAAAAACCCCAGCATCTAGGTTTCATCTAGCGTCTAGGCCGATCTGTTAGTATAAACAGGAGAAGATGGATATCACTTTTGAATATTTTCAAGAGTTAAAGCTTTTAACTCCCACGGAGGTGCATGATGAAGAAGATTAAGTCGTCTTTCAGTCCAAGTTGAGTATAGTTCCTTTAGATTTAAGAAAGCGAATTCTCTGTTCAGAATTGACTCTTCAAGAACTGGCTAGCTAATCTACGGTTATCCAAAAATTTAATATCTGAACGCTGCACTTCCTCTAGGGGAGTAATTCTAGTCATCTCCTTTTTTTTTAGCATTATCCTTGACGCCATACCATTTAATTGTACGTAGCTTGCAAACTATTTTATCTTGTTTAAATTTTACTCTTAAACACTAAAGGTTCACTTTTGTACCAGGATGCTAGTCCCACCCTCAGATATAAACACAAACAAAATGACACATGAACACCAAAAAACATTCGCACCGATAGGAGTAGAGTACTAGATATTCCTCTACTCCTTTTTGTACTTAAACCTAAAATAAAACAATATATACAGGATTTAATCTAACCTAAATCATTCTTGCCAATAAATACTTTCATGCTTATAAATACATTCATTCTTGCTTATTTCACCAAACATACTTTAGATTCACACTATACATTGTCACCCACGGCTAAGAACCTGGATGGAGTAGCAGTACTCGATATTCCTCTACTCCTTTTGACTTGTACCTAAATTATTAAAACACTACTCTACAAATATTTGCATTTTAACCTTTCTTATTGATAACTGAATATGCACTGCTGTATTATAACTGGGATTTGATGCGTCATAACATGATACTTTTTATTAATTCTACATAGGTCACAGTAGTATAACTCATCAAATTCGTGAAGAGTATTTACTTTCGCTTACAAAAATTTTGTCATCGACAATCAAGCAATATGGTTTGTGTGATGATAAAAACTTTGTAAGTATGGTCCTTAAAAATCAACATTTTATGAACCAAATTCTTCTGATGGAGAGAGAAAAATTGAGAAATCGGTCAGAATTAATGAAAAAAAATCTAGTGTGAAACACTCAATTTCTCACAAGATTCTTTCGCAGCGAGAAAATCTAAAAAAATCATTCGAGTAAAAAGGTCTCACTCCTGGTTGGTGGATTTTTGTGGTATATGCGGTGCGATATCAAATTTGATGCCTCGCGATTTTTGCTGCTGTTGATATATTTTGTTCACACAGATAGAGACTATTCTAAAGACAATTTTTTTCCAACATCATTCATTTTATTCATTATTTTTTTTCATTTTATCATAAACAGGTATTTTTGGTGAAACCAATTTCAATGAAATACTTATTAATTATTTTTAATAAACTTTGACCAACATTCAAATGAGATACTTTTACAAATATTATCAAAGGTGAACTATCAAAGACTCTAAGTTTTCAAACGCCGTCCACCGATTATTAAATTAGACCAAACACTAAATTGAAAAGTAACTTCTCTATGAAAGCATTTTTACATGAAAAATTACAGAATTAAATTCCAAGAATTTTTTTGAAGATTTTTTTTTAACTTTTGTCAGTATTTGAAAGTCAGTGGATAGTACTGAGGGCTGTGAATCAGGTTGATTTCAATATATAAATGAAAATTTTAATGAATATATGAGATGGAAAGTCCTAACTGCCTCTAAAGAGGAAAGTTAGTCTAGAATTCAGTGAATTTCAAATAGTTTCACTAGAGAACTTAATGGAAAGCGTCAGCCCTGATGCTCCTATAAGTTATTTAAATATTCCTTATCTTTTTTAACTTAAACTAGAACAACTATGTAAAACGTGCTTATTTCAAGTCGACAAAACAGCTTTCACTATACATACATTGAAGGACTTAATTGTAAATTTTTTTACTATAATATAGAAATTAAGTTGAAACTAACAATAAAAAAAATCTGGTGTGAACACTCACACTACTTTCTATTAATCTAATTAATACAATTTAATCAAGAATTTTTTATTTATTTTAAATTGTAACGATAGAATGTTTAATAGAGATGGCCATAAAAATGGCGGTGGGAATTTTACTTGTATACCTAAGCGGCCTTATACCTACCTTGGTGCCGCTCTATGTCAAAACTAACAAGCTTGTGCAAATTTAAATTTAAACTATCTCTGTGATAGCATATCATAGGCATATCTTACGTCAGATTAGTTTCCTGCTTTGCCAAAGTAGTATCTTCAAACGAAGCCAACCAAGGATTGGGGATGAAGTATCGTCCTGCCTCCCCTACCTACTAGATTAGATTAGAAACGGGAGAGGCGAGCCTCATTCCACTCCGACCTACATGACGAGGTCTATTGTGGATCCCCTTAAATTATAGCACAACCCCCTGATTGCCCTCCTCATCAGTCCTAGCAAAGCTCATAGCTTCGGGATTGCCTGTCCCCAATTGAAGAAACATTATCCTCGCCAGGCCGGCGCACTTACAGAGGATGTGCGCCGGGGTTTCTTCCTCCTCTACCTTGCAGAATCGGCATACCGCACTATCTGCAAGTTGTAGGTGGTGCATGTGTCTATTCAGCCTACAATGCCCTGTTAGTAGACCCACAATTAACCTTATATC
Source organism: Triatoma infestans (assembly GCA_011037195.1). Classification (NCBI taxonomy): domain Eukaryota; kingdom Metazoa; phylum Arthropoda; class Insecta; order Hemiptera; family Reduviidae; genus Triatoma; species Triatoma infestans. The sequence continues at coordinate 32,186 of JAAEAF010005805.1, forward strand.
CCTTCGGGTCTGGCTCAGTTGATCTCTGGTAAATTTAGGCAAATGTCTTTTAATGAAGAGCTTTGCCTGCCTCTGTCCTGGTGTTCCCTCCCACCAACGCAGACGCTGATCTTCTATCCAACCCCTGATAGAAGTTTGAATGAGACTCCTGGACAAGCCGCAGAAGGGTTCGGGGCCTATAAAGGTATCCTGCGAACCCTCCCTCGCTAGGGCATCCGCCCTCTCATTGCCCAGGAACCCCGCATGTCCCGGCACCCAGACGAGTGTCAGTTTATTCCGAGTACCCACCTCGGTGAGGGCAAGTAGGCAGTCCCACACCAGTCTTGAGACTATTTGGTGTGAAGAAAGTGCCTTCAGGGCTGCCTGACTGTCGGAGTATATGGCCACTCTTCTACCCACTATCCTTTGCCTTATAATCTCCCTAGCGCAGAGTTGTAACGCCACGACTTCAGCCTGAAAGACCGTGACGCACTTCCCTAGGCTGGCCTTAATTGTAACTTTAGACCTGTCCCCATAAACCCCGGCTCCCAACCCCAGTCGGTGGTTTGGATCCGTCTGAATTACCGAACAGGGGGGCACAGTCCCATTCGCCTCTGCTCGGTATAACTATTTGGAAGTTCCTTTCGAAATGATACCTAGGAACCATCCTATCAGTTGGCATTCCAAGAAGATGGTCAGCCTTCCTCTACCTATAGTGAAGTTCTATAGTGAAGGAAAAACGGACAGTGGGCAAGCGAAGACCCCTTCCGTGCTACCAGCCAGCAAGAAACATCCAGTTTACACATCACCCACTTGCCTATCTCTCATTTAGTTTTCTCTCCTTGTCTCTTAATCTCTTAATTAAAGTCAAGTCCTTATTATTATTATTTATTATTTGTCTGTGGGGAGGGAAACCCTATGGGCCTCACTGGGCCCATATAGCTAAAACAAGAAAAACAACAACAAGCCAGGTCTGTAACAAAAATCCAGACCCGGATCTAATCCATCTAAGATTCACCGCAGTCCGAATAAATCGGACAATAACCTTAAGCGGAAATAGCCTAAGCTCTTCCATAGACATCTTGTTCCTACCAGAGGCCCTGAACTCTACAAAATGGATCCGGCATGAGCCCCATTATGTAGAGATGTCTCCTTAAACCACAATGTCCAGTAAGAGATCCAACCAGATGCCTGAGAGCGCTCCGTGAAAAACACAGCAACGTCTCACTAATGGCCTTGTCCGGACCCCCGATGAGCATTTTGGACTGTCGAAAACCAACTGAGCTCATCCATAAGGATGAATGCTGTGAAGCTGCCCAAGTCTGGAAGCCTGCCAGACATGTGCCAGAAGACACGCCAACAGCAGGCTCGGGACCAATGAAAGGAAGAGAGGCGCCTAATTTGGCAAACCTATCCACCTGCTCATTTCCGAAAATTCCCATGTGACCTGGCACCCATACTAGAAGCACATCCTTCAGAGAAGAAAGCTCTTCCAGTCTTAAGTCAAGTCCTTAGAATCATAATTGTATATGTATTAATTATAGCGCAGTAGTCAATAACATTAGTTATTAATTATAAACCCCTGAAGCTCCCCCTACATCTCCGATGACAGACCTGACGTTCTAACATCAATTCGTCCAGAAAAATATTTCAAATAAAAACAGATACGTTTCTATTTACTGCAGCAAGTATTCCAAGTTTAAAGAAAATCGTTGTAACCGTTTTCGAGAAAATTCCAAAAAACTCAAAAACATATTCTGTCAAATATCACTTCCGGTTAACCGATTTTCTTCGTATTTGAAATTCTATCAATGCTTCTACAGTTGGCAGAACCATATATTATTCTGAAGTGGCATTTTAAAGGAAAGCTAAACGCTATTGTTTCCCCTCACCCTACCAAATAAAAATCAATTCCCCCTCCCAAAAAAAAGCAGTGACGCAATTCCAGATTGATGGATATTGACCAAAACGGTCACATATGATGTGTGTGTTGACTAAAGTGAATACCAAGTTCGAGCTTCTTACGATTTTTTGTTTTTGAAATATTTTGTTAACACAACATAATACAATCGCTAAAATTCGCTAAAAACATTTTGTTCGTTTTCAGGAGAGCCATGTATTTTCCGGTGAAAAGTTATTGTGTCGAAAATATGACACGAATCGCCCTATTTCTCCTTAGCAAGGAATAAGAGAAACATTTAAGTAAATATGTATTTCCGGTTGATGGTTTTTAATATTGAGACTTGAATGGAATATTAAATCAAGTTTGAGCTTATTGCGATTTTCCTTTTTACTTTCTCTTACTCCCTAAGTAAGAGGAAGTATTGTAATCGTGTCAAATTTTCGATATCGAGTTTTCACCGGAAAAATCCGTTTTGAGGTACCCTGAGTTTAAAAAAAATGGTTTTCAGCAAATGGTCAGTGTGTGTGTGTGTGTGTATGTCTGTGTGTATGTATGTACGTAAATGAACAACATAGCTTAAAATCGAAAAACCGTAGAATGTTCAAACTTGATATTCCGTTTAGGTATCACCATCGGATCTGATAATACGTTATACGTCAAAATTCCTCAACCGGAAGTACCACTTTACTAGTTTTTTTTTTTTTTTACTTTTTTGCAATTTTCTCAAAAATGGTTCCAACAATTTTCTTGAAACTTGCTATATCAATTACACATACAATGAGCTAAAACTTTTATTTGAAACATTTCTCAGGGAAAAATTGCATTTAAGGGTACTTTTGAGGGAGGGCTGGGGTAACGGTTTCCACTAAAGTGCTATTTCAGTTTATTAGACAATTCTGTCATCTAAATAATGTTAATTAGAATTAGATGTGTTGTAGAAATTCCGAGTTTGAAAAAAATCTGATGACCGGAAGTGCGTTTATTTTACCACTTTACTAAATGATTTTTCACTTTTTCGCGATTTTTTCTCAAACTTAGCTCCGACGATTTTCTTGAAACTTCGTATTTAGGCTACACATACAAAGATGTACAACTTTTATGTAAGACATTTCACTGGGAAAATTCATTTAAGGGCACTTTTAATCATACTGACTGACAGACCTCACTGAACGACATTATGAACTAGCATAATTACATTCACACCCATACATTCATTTCACTTCACATTTCATTTATTCACTCCATAAACAAATCACTCCAACAGGGCCATCATTGGATGAGGTACCTGCACACGTTCTACACGTCAGTCCATTATCATACAGACAACAGCATTACAGTCAAAACACATTTTGTGTTGGTACTGTATTACAATAAATTAAATGTAAAAAAAAAAAAACAAAAAAAAAAAAAACAAAAAAAAAAAAAAAAAAAAAAAAATAAAAAAAGAAAAGGCACTTTTAATGGGAAGGGGTTATGTTTTTCTCTAAAATGCTATAATAGTTGATTACACAAACCTATCATACAAACAAAATTAATTAGAAATAAATAGATTGCTAAAACTCCGAGTTTCAAGAAAATTAGTAAACCGGAAGTGCGTTTTTACTGAACAATTTTTTCCGTTTTTGGCGAAATTCATTAAATTTGGTACACTAGCTATAAAATTTGTCAATTATAATTTTGAGAACTGGAGTATAAGAAAGTTGAGTGAGTGAGTGTTTCACACCAGATTTTTTTTTTGAAAAATTTTTTTACCCACCACACCAGAGATCGTCATATAGCACTAAGATTAGGTAAAAAAAAAAAAAAAAAAAAATTCATCATGAAGAAATTTTCCACCCCCCAATAGGATTTACTTAATTATTGATTGCTAAGCAGGTTACCACATTTCCTGTTGATGCTTTCATTTTCACGATAGAATTATTCAAGGATTTTAGACACAGTTATTTTTCGTAAATCATTTTCAATCATTTTGTATTTCAAGCATGTCTAATAAAATTGAAATCGATCATTAATTACAATCATTGATTACGTCTTTATCCAAATTTCAGAATGAAATATAAGAAGTTTTTCACAATACAGAGATAGTTAAATGGTTTAATAATCCAAGAAATTGAGAAACGCATCATTATGTCATGAAATCTACATAAAAAAAAAAAATAATAAAAATTAGAATTTATCTAAGTCAATAAGAAGAATCTCACATTATTCCCCGCATTAAGGCCCATTTATATTTCTGGAGGCTTCAGGCACAACATTATTATAAAGAACCGAAGTTCAGGGCGGCTTTAAAAGTAACAAAATAAAGTTGTGACATGTCTTGCCATGCGGCTTTGTTTACTACGTTTTCTATTGCATTCTCAACATCCAATTGGTACTCTCAACTTTCAATTTTTTCTTCAAGCACTTTCTCTCCCCCTCCATGGATCTACAGTCTTTTTACTGCCCCAAGCTCCCTGAAGTCGTTCTGAAATCATTAATCCAACACTGCCGAGGACGAACTCTCTTTCTGTGGCCTCCTGGCACAGAGCAATCTTTTTGGGAGTTGCTCTTCCGGCATTGTCTCTATATGTTCCAACACTTCAAGCGTTTTTCATTATATAAATTCTTCAACTCTCTACTATTGCTTATTCTCCATTGTCCATTCTAAAATAGTGATCCACTAATGCTCCTAAGTATAAACCGTCGCACATCAGCAAAGACGTTTGATGAATCATATAGAGAGGTGCACAGGGAGCGTTCGGTTGCAGTGGAAGTACTGCTGGGTTGCCTCCGTTGCATCTTTTGATACAAGCGGAGGCGAGGGCTATCGCGTACAGACCAATGAACAATGGCCAGTGGAAGCAAAGAAGCTCCCTACCAAGGTCCTGGACATTACTCAGAAGGTTGACCCTGGAGAGGAGCGCGGACCTGGAGAGGGGAGGGGCGCGGTCCAACATTCCACTTTGAGCTCCCTTTCAAGTGATATTAACGTCACGATCCGAATGGGCTAAAAGTGGGAAAAACTGGGCCAAACTGGGGGAGATTGGTTCACGGATGGGTCGAAAATGGCCTACGGAACTGGAGCCGGAATATATGGAGTTAAGCTGGAGTACGCATTGCGAGGTCCTTCGGTGGATACTCCACGGTTTTCCAGGCTGAAGTTTATGCAATAAAGATCTGTGCTGAGGAGAATTTGCGTATGGGCTCTAGGAATAGGAGATATGCATCCTCTTGGACAGCCAGGCTGCGCTCAATGCACTTCGGGCATTCAGAATTACTTCTTCCCTAGTCAGGGAGTGTAGAGACTCCCTGGAGACATTATACCGGCACAACAAAGTTCGGCTAGTATGGGTGCCGGGGCACAAGGGGATTGAAGGTAACGAAATAGTCGACCAACTGGCCAGGAAGGGAGCGAACACTCCCTTCTATGGGCCGAAACCCGTTTTGGGAATAGCCAAATGTATGGCGAAGGCGAATCTGAGAGAATGGGCTCGGAGAGAGCATAATTGTCATTAGATGCTAATTACTGGAGCAAAACACGGCAAAATGGTCATGTCAGAGCTGTGTAGAAGAAGAACAAGAGACATCCTGGGTCTAAGCAGGTATCAGATTTCTCTGATGATGCGCCTGTTTACTGGGCATGGTAGGTTCAAGAAACATCTGCACAAGGTAGGATTGGTGGATTCAGAGCCCTTGTGTAGATTGTGTCAGGAAGAGGAGGAGACGGCCTCTCACCTGTTGTTTGATTGCGTTGCAATCGGCAGATTGCGGTACAAGATCTTCGGCACTCTGAGGCCGGACGAAATCGTACTTCAAGAAGGACTGGTGGGGAAGGTCTTGGACCTCATGAAGAGGGGGGCTTTCTCTACTAGGTACTGAGGGGTTAGCACAAGCCTCAATGGGAGGCTGCAGTGCTGGGTTCGAGCCCCCCCCCCCTACATCATTCTAATTCTAATTCTAATGCTCCTTCCTTCTCATATCTTCAACAGAGTTTCTCCTCTGGAATTTAGGTACCCGGTTTTACTCTCATGCAGTCGAATGATGGTATGTTGGCAGATTTGCTCTCCTAGATGGTCCTAGTAGATAGTTCTAAGCACTTACAGATGAATGTAGGAGGATCGACTGCTGGCTGTCATACTGGATCTTAATTTATTGTGATTTCATTTCATTAATTATCATATTCCGAGTTAAGTCAAATATGGCTACTTCTGGGACTTATACACGCTTAGTTGAATCGTTCCTTCTTCATTTGTAAGTTCCCCTTACATATATATTATTTATATTTATTTGTGCTTCATATACTATAGTGCTGAAAGTGTATTATATAGACCAGAACTCATTAGCTTTCCAAGTAGCCTTGCAAGTAGAAATTGAATGTATTTACACTGTATAAATCAAAAAATCTGGTGTGAAACACTCACACAACTTTCTCTTACTCCACTTATCAAAATTATAATTGACAAATTTTATAGTTTGCGTACCAAATTAATTCAAATACGACGAAAACTAAAAACCCGTTCAGTAAAAGCCCACTTCCGGTTAACTAATTTTCTTGAAACTCTGAATTTTGGCCATCCATTTATTTCTAATTAATTTTGATTGGATGATAGATTGTGTAATCAACTATGATCGCACTTAAGAGAAAAACATAACCCACCCCTCCCCTAAAAGTGCCATTAAATGAATTTTCCTAGAGAAATGTTTTAAATAGAAGTTGTAGCTCTTTGTATGAGTATTAATATATCATGTTTAAAGAAAATCGTCGCAGCCATTTTTGAGAAAATCGCGAAAAAGTGAAAAAATCATTTAGTAAAAGTGGTAAAGTAAACGCACTTCCGGTTATCCGATTTTTGTCAAACTCGGAATTTCAACAACATATTTAATTCTAATTAACATTATTTAGATGTTAGAATTTTTTAATAAACTGAAATAGCACTTCAGATGAAAACCTAACCCCACCTCTTCCCCATAAGTGCCCTTAAACGAATTTTCCCAGAGAAATGTTTCAAATAAAAGTTGTAGCTCTTTGTATGTGTAGTTGACATACCAAGTTTGAAGAAAATCGTTGGAGCCATTTTGAGAAAATTGCAAAAAAGTAAAAAAACCTGCAAGTAAAGTAGTACTTCCGGTTGAGGAATTTTGACAGGTGACCCACTGTCAGATGCCATGATGATACCTAGACGGAATATCAAGTTTCAACTTTGTACGGTTTTTCGTTTTTGAGCTATGCTGTTCACATACATACACACAGACCATTTGCTAAAAACCACTTTTTTGACTCAGGGGACCTCAAAAGGGATATTTCCGGTGAAAACTCCTGAAATAGCACTTTAGACGTAAACCTAACTCCACCTCTTCCCCATAAGTGCCCTTAAATGAATTTTCCCAGAGAAATGTTTCAAATAAAAGTTGTAGCTCTTTGTATGTGTAGTTGATATACAAGTTTGAAGAAAATCGTCGGAGCCATTTTTGAGAAAATTGCAAAAACGTAAAAAAACCACTAAGTAAAGTGGTACTTCCGGTTGAGGAATTTTGACAGGTGACCCACTGTCAGATGCCATGGTGATACCTAGACGGAATATCAAGTTTCAACTTTCTACGGTTTTTCGTTTTTGAGCTATGCTGCTCACATACATACATACATACACATACACACACCATTTGCTAAAAACACTTTTTTGGACTCAGGGGACCTCAAAACGGATATTTTCGGTGAAAACTCGATATCGAAAATTTGACACGATTACAATACTTCCTCTTACTAGGTGTAAGAGAAAGTAAAAAACAATGCGAAAAGTTAGCAAATATTCAAATGACAATTTGAGTGTACGTCACAGATTCCTCACAATACTCTTAAGTGTTTCAAATTAAAAAAAATGATAGGTTTTTATCCAAGTTTAAGCCGTTTTAGAGAAAATTAAAAAAAACAAAACAGAAATCTATTTTGTAAAGTCGTACTTCCGGTAAAATTCATTTCCTTAAAATTTGGAATACTAGCAATGCTTCTAATGGGTATTAATAGCGTATAGATGACAAGTACCATACATTATGCTGAAGTGGTGATACTTCAGAGGAAATCTTAACGTTACTATCCCCCCCCCGCCAGAACCATTCATCCAAAAAAAAAAAAATCAATTTTCCCAAGAAAATATTTCAAATAGAAGTTATGGATATTGATGTGTATGTAAATAACATACAGAGTTTAAAGAAAAATCGTTCATGCTGTTTTCGAGAGAATCGCAAAAACTAAACAAAAAAAAAGAAAGCCATTTCCGGAAAAACGCATTTCCGGTTGATGGATTTGGACGAAAATTTTATTTTCACATGCAGTAATCGTAACCAAACAGAATACCACGAAATTAATAAAACAGTTTCCTTTATACGTATTCCTATATTTGAAATATTTCTTTAACTACTTTACGAAAAAAAGAAAAAAACTTTGGTATGGTTCTATTTTTTAATTAACCATATTAAGTCTATCCAACGATATTAAAAAAAATTATATAAAAATTAAATCTATAATGAAATATTAGTAAATCTGACTGAAAGAAATTATCAATACACTTTCCAGTGATGCATTGATAATATCCATATATAAAAAATATTGATAATCCTATGGCGCAACAGCCCATGAAGGGCCAAGGCTTGCCAGACGGTGATTTGAATAGGTGGGCGTCTTGTAAGCACGCCAATTTAGTTCCGACCTTCGCTACCTAGGGCGCTACTAACTGTAGCTTCCCACTTTTTTATCACGACGCTAGATCAACACCGACTTTGCCCTTACGGGAATCGAATCCTGAATTCTCGCAAGAAAGGCGAGTGCGCTAGCCAATAGACACGCGCTTGAGGACAAAAAAAAAAACATATTGATAACAGTAAAAATATCTATGTCAACATGATGAATAGAATAAAATTTGGGAAGTCCAAAATAAAATTATTTTTGACAAATTATATGAATCAACGATATTATATTATATATAAGGTGAAAGTAAATATACTGATAAATTGTTAAGCAATCCACATGGTAAACAATGCTTTGAATAATAATTCGTAAAAAGGAATGTAAACAATAAGAATTAATGAGTTTATTGAAAAAATATGGGTCATACTTCTTTTTACAGCTAATTTTTTTTTTTTTTTGTCGCAACTTAAAATTTTGAATAAACCAAAATTACAAAATAGAATAAATATTTTTAAAGTTGATATTAGAAGATGATGATGATATAGCCTTTCTTTGAAATATTTCTTTTTATTGTTTACTATAAATACTTTTCTTTTTCTTTTTTTTGGCGTCAATGGCCATTTGTAATTAATTTCTGTCATATGAAACGCAACAAAACAACAAGAAAAAGTAGATTACTATTGTACTGTCATCTTTGTTAAATAAATGAAGCAGAACCGATATACGTATAACCAAACCATCTTCGTGTTAGGTCTCGATTGCAAAAGAAGATAACAAAAGTATGTATCTTCAATTTATTTCTTTTTCATTTCTTTTTTTAAATTATATTATATTTTTTATTATATTTTGTACAAGCAACGTAACAAGCAGAAGACGCTCCCTTATTATTGCACACTGAAGTGATGCCAGAAAGATTCGTCGGGAAACGTGATTTGACATACATTGTGGTTCCACAAGATAATATTAATAAAGTATTTCTTTAAATGTATCCGGGGACTAGATAAAAACATGGGCAAATAGAATTTCGAATTTTGATATGGAAAGTACTGAAGTTAACACAAAAGTCTAAACATTTGCTAAATTAAGAATTCAATGCAAATTCCACTAAGAGAAAATTTTCAAATATTCTCCAAGATTAGTAAAAATGTTCGGCAGTTTCTTAAATTATAAAACAAAACAATTTTGTAAAATACTCACACGTTATTATTTGAATGATATCTATGTAAAGAGTATGCAGAGTTTACAGAAAATTGCTGAAAACGTTTCTGAGAAAATAGCGAAAAACTGGATTAAAAAAAAAAAAAAAATTGGTGAGTCACATTTTCAGTTAAAGAATTTCGACTGAAACGTTCATTTCAGATGATAAATGGATTATGTTTAGAGCATACTGCGATTTTTCCTTTATTTATACCATGGATAGGTTATATAGAAAGTATGGACGAAGAAAGACTATCTAAAAAAACTCCTTTATGGACGACCGGGTGGTTCTCGACAAAGAGGAAGACCGCGCTTGCGGTGGATAGATAACGTCCGGGGTTTACCTGTCAATACTGAGAGATTCGAAGATGAAGGGCAAAGCCGTTCCGTAGGTAGAGATGGCTGGCACAAACTTGTTCGGGTACGGAATACCCGGCTTCATTTGAATGTCAGAGCAAGTCCCGGCCTTGTCAGGAGGGTGTTGCAAAACCGTAGGCCATAGGCAGGCTTGCCTGGTCCAAGGTAGGGCCAGTACCTTTAAGTAGGAGACTTGTTCTCTCTACATAATGGTACTACGGGTTCGTGAGTCAGCCCGGCAGCGCTTGCTCTGCACACACTACTGAGTAAAGGTTTCGTGGTGGTCGGGGTTAGCAGGGAGGGACGATAGGGATTTTCCAAGCATTTTCTTTTAGGTGAGCGGGAGTTGGTTGGTTTGCCTTCGGGAACAGATGCGCCTTCTTCTAATCTCTCTCACAAGAACGTGGCACAAATTTGTGGATGAGTACTGGTCCTTTGTTGAGGCAACGTAATAATAATAATAATAATTTTTTTTTTTTTTTTTCCGGGGAGTAAAATCCAGTGGATACCAGGTTAGCCAATCCTGGGCACGCACATCCTTGAAACCTCCCCGCCTCCTAGCTTAACCTTCCACGGAACCGTTTACCACATTACTTCGTGGAAGGCCATCGCTATTAGCCCTTTCGAGCTTCCACATCTTTAGGCCAAACTTTTCTTTCTCCCTCTCAAGTGGTACGGGATACTTGCTGGTGAGGGTGTGTGCTCTCCACGTACTTTTTCTTCCTCAGGACGTCCTCAACAAACACAGCCACTGCTGCCCATCCACTCTCCTCGCGGAGCATTCTTTGAGTGACGTCCTCCGGGCTAAAATCGCCTATTACATCGGCCGCTCGTCTTCTTTCCGCCCTCCACCGACTACAGGCAAAAAAGACATGGTAGGCATCCTCCTCCACACATTCCTCGCAGTGGGTACATTGAGGGTCTTCTATCTTTCCGATCCTATGGAGGTATTTTCGGAAGTACCCATGCCCCGTCAGGAACTGGGTGAGGTAATAGTTTACCTCCCCATGTTGCCTCTCGACCCACGGTTCGATATTTGGGATCAGCCTCGCTGTCCAGCGTCCCCGCTCATCTGCATCCCAGCGCTCCTGCCAAGCATCTATCGTCCGGGCACGTTCTTCGCGCCTTTTCCTGGCCTTTGGCAAGTCCTCCGCTTACCGTAAGTAAAGGCGCCTACGCTCGGCTGCCAGTAAATCGATTGGGATAGTGCCCGCGACTACCATGACCGCTGGTTCAGACACCGTGCGGTAGGCGCACGCCACTCGGAAAGCGCCTCTACGCTGCACTCCTGCAATTCGCTTTCTATACTTCGCGAAGCGAAGTGCTTCAGCCCATACTTCCGCTCCATACAGCAGTACCGAATTCACCGCTACCATCAGTAGCTTTCGCTTGTTCGGTTTTGGGCCATACGTGTTCGCCATGAGCCTCGCCAATCTGCTTGTCATGGCCGCCGCCTTGTCTGCTACATGAGCTATGTGGGGCCAGAAACTTAACTTGGTTGTTTAATAATAATCATAATAATAAATAATAAAATAATATCATAATAATAATATAATAATAATACTAATCCAATAATAATAATAATAATACAGCTTATCACTTTTTTTATTTATTTTTAAGTTTTAGTGATAAAAAATTACTATTAATTATTTGGCGCCCCCTTAATTTTGGCACCTTTGTGCGGTGCACAATATGCACTCCCTCACATGGTGGACCTGTAAATAATTTGAAAAAATTCTTTGTCCGTATTTACCTAATTAGAATGTAAAAATCTACAAAATATAATAAATAATTTCGCATATGAATGGCTGAAATGTTGAGATCAGAGAACCAAACATAAATAATCTATCAAAATACAGGTAAATATTTATTTATATATTCTGCACCTATTTCTAATTTAACTCACGTACAAATTCCAATTATGTTGGTAAATAGCTATACAATATTTAAAAAGCATAGAGAATATCGAAGAAATAAAAATAAGACATTTTTTCCCACAGAAAAATTAATAAAGCATATGTAAAAAAAAAAAAAAAAAAAAAAAAATAAAACAATAAACATAACAAATAAAACAGACGTAGTACTTAGAAGATAGAATTCAGGCGATATCGCTGGGCGTGTTGTGTGTGTATGAGAGAGGGGCGTGGCAAGTTTAGATCTGGGCGCAAGTTTGGAGTAGGTCGTCTGATTACATCATACTGACAGAGATACTACAGACAGTTTTGTGTTGTATTGTGTGTGTTACCTCACATTTACCGTAACATTGCCTCTCTAGAATATTAAATTATTTGAACATAAAAATAGAATTGAACAACTAAGTTTAGTTTCAAAATTTTCAATAGAATATTCATTTTTTTATTTCATAAAAATATTGAAATTCAAGTTATATTTCCAACTTTTACGGATGGCCCCAAAAATGTTTTGGGTCTGCAAAGCAAGTAGATTTCAACTGGCATATTTCAGTATTTTTACTTCCTCTTACTCCTGATCCCAAGAGAAGGTATTGCAATTGTGTCCAATTATCGATATTCTAGGTTTCGATATTCCGGAAATATATGTTTTGAAAACCACTGAGGCAGAAAAAGTGATTTTTTTAGAAAATTGAGTGTGTATACAAAAAGTGTGTACAAAAAAACGAAACACTGCAGACAGTACAAACTTGACAATCCGTTTGCGGTATCATCATGGGATCCCGACACTAAGTTATCTGTCAAAATTCCTCAACCGAAATGGATTTTAATTTTTTTTGTAAACGGCAATAATTTTCTTTGGATCTATCAACTAATACATATTATAGCTGACCAATAACTTTTTATTTGAAAATTACTCGGGGGAAATTCATTAAAGGGGCATTTGACGGGCGGGATGATGGATGAGGTTCTGTTTTTAACTCTAAAATGTTAAAATCATGATTATCCGATTTTTTTAATTTATATAAAATTAATTAGAATTAAATATGTTACCAAAATTTCAAATCAAAATATGTTATCAAAATACAGGAGTAAATATTTATATAATTTAAACGGGATGTCAAGTTTGTACTTTCTGCTATTAATTCTGATTAGTTAATAACAAGTCCATGTTATTAACTTTATATTATATCATTGATATAACAAAAATAATAATAATAATAAATAAATAAAGTGTTTACATATCAATATTATATTTCATTGGCTTATCTTGAATATTTTTATTATACTAAGAGATATTTCAAAACTTTATATTACCTATATATTTAGCGTCTGATGGCTGACATAATACAACAGTAATTATAACTATAAAACTAAAACTAAATAATGTGAAATTAGTTATGAAATATATTATGGAAGAAAGCGAAATTATTGATAAACAGAAGAAAGTTATGATATAACTTGTGGCCGAGTATGTGGAACGTTTCCGTGACTGGAAATTTAATCCTATCATAACTCTTATATATTACTGTTTGCCTGATACTTTAGATTTAAGAGAACTTCCATCATAACCATCGTCCGTCGCTTTCATGAATATTTTTTATCCATTTTATTTCATATTCATCTATTTTATTTATTATCCATTCCACCCACTTTTTTCCTTCAATCTATTTATTAATTAGTACTTCCCAAAAACATTTTATTTTATTTAATACGTACTCAGAAGTCCCACACTGATAGATATTTCCGGTGAAAACTCTCAATTGTGACAACTCAAAACTGACACGAACAATATACTTTAAAAATTCAAATTCTTACTATAAACATGATTGCAAAGTAAAATTTTTTAAAGATTTCTAATTTTTTCTGAACTGTAAATACTAAGAGTTGGTTATACTTATTAATAAACCCAGTCCTGCCCTTAAATACTGTTATATATAGTTAAAAAAAATAACCTGGTGTGGAACACACACAACTTTCTCTTACATTCCAGTTCACAAAATTATAATTAACAAATTTTATAGTAG
>JAAEAF010005806.1:0-27352 GCA_011037195.1 Triatoma infestans
TGTATATGTGTGTATATATGTATGTGTATTTGTGTATATATGTATATAAACCAGAATATACATAATCAAGAAAACTACTACCATAAATTTCTAACATGCGCCAGCGTAGCAGAAGGCGATTGCTTTCACAATAACAATAATTAATGAATAAAGAGCTTAACATTTTACAATGGAACGCTAGATCGGCGGTAATTAACAAAGGGAGCTTGGAAATGTGTCTGAAAAGTGAAAATATAAACGTGGCCCTAATAAGTGAGACTTGGTTCAAACCAAATATGAAAATAAATTTTTCGGGGTTCAATTTAATTAGAAACGATCGTCAAGATGGTAAAGCTGGGTATGCCATCTTAATAGATAAAAATATACCTTTTAAAGAAATTTAATTTATATAATATAAATAATTTAATGTGTATCGGTATTTACAATACCTATGTCTAATAATAAATTTTTATCCATAATATCTGTTTACAATAATCCAACAAATAAAATATTACATAGAGAGTGGGATAAATTCATGAAAAGTATATCCAAACCTTGCATAGTGGGAGGGGACTTCAATTTTCACTTTCGGGCATTCGGCTCTAGTTTCACCGATTCAAAGGGTCAAAGTTTATTGGATGCAATTACAGATAATAACCTTATTTACTTAAATGACGGCTCTCCCACTCCCTTAAATAATATCAGACAAAAAACAAATCTGCTGTTGATATTACATTTTGTAGCGAATGTTTGTCCCCCATATTAAGTTGGCGTGTTTATGATGACACTCTGGGCTCTGATCACTTCCCCATTTTGATTACGTCTAACGCGAAATCTGTTAAATATAGTAATAATACTTCTTTAAGGAAGTGGAATTTAAATAAAGCAAATTGGGATTGTTTCCAAAAAGAATGCATAATTAATGGTTTAAACAAATGCAAAGATTATAATAGTTTTATTGAAGCGTTAAACAAAGTTTGTGAAAAGTCAATCCCTAAGATGAAACGAGTTATCGGCAATTCCAAACCTTGATGGAATGAAGAATGTGAGGAAAGCGTTAAAAAACGAAGGGCAGCTTTCACCAAATATAAACATTTTCTACTTTAAATAATTTCATTGAATATAAAAGACAGTTGCTGAAACAAGACTAATTATAAATAATGGACTCTTGGGGATTATTTTGTAATAAACTAAACAAAAGCACTCCAGTTAAGACCATATGGCGTAAAATAAAGTCTATAAATGGTTATTCGGAAAAAAACACGGCCCTTCATAAAGGTGACTGGACAGTTGGGTTTATTAACAGACTAGCTCCCCCTTACTTACAAAACTGTTTGGATATTCCGATCGACAATTCACAAACAGACAACACTCATATGCTGTTGAAACCTTTCACAATGACAGAATTAGACGCAGCTATTTCCAGTCACTCAAATACAGCTCCTGGCTTGGACAGATACATTATTCTATGATACACAATCTACCTTTTACGGTCAGAAGTGTCCTTTAAATATATTTAAGGTAATGTAGGCATCAGGAAATTTCCCTTCTCTGTGGAAAGAATATCTCATAATTCCCATTTTGAAACCTAATAAAAATCGGGACGAAAGCGAATCATACCGTCCAATATCATTGGCTTCTTGTTTGATGAAAATATTTGATAAAATGTAGACTGCAGTGGTGGCTGGAAAATAATGACGAATTCCCTAAATTCCAGTATGGGTTTCGAAAAGGTTATTCCGTTTACCACAGCCACATTCAGTTAGTAATGGATATTAAGTCAGCATTTACTTCTAATAAAACACTGTTAGCCCTGTTTCTAGATTTTACGTCGGCATATGATTGCGTACAAATGCCAATTTTAATTGAAAAAATGGAAGAGGTTGGGACTTCCGAGTAAATTTATTAAAAATATCATTTCATTAATTCATGATAGGCGATTGTACTTCAAATAAATGACAAGATAGTAGGACCTACATCTACTCGGGTTGGTTTACCGCAGGGAAGTATACTAAGTCCTATTCTTTACGCAATATACGTCGCAAATCTGGAAGGATTACTCACAGAGGGAGTCAAAATTTTGCAATATGCAGACGATGTGTGTCTGTATACGATAAAAAACACGGTCTCAGAATGTCAGGAGTCCCTATCATTGGTTGGTTGTAAGCAGCCTAGAAGCCTGGAGCATAAATCATGGTTTATTGATTTCCGAAAAACTTCGTCTTCGTTGGGCCCTTTCACTCGGAAAGAAGACTAAATCTACCAAACGAGGTCAAATTAGGCAATAAATACTTCCCTTGTGGGGATCGGTCAGGTTCCTAGGACTCATGTCAGATAAAAATCTTAACTGGAAAAGACACGTTCGGAATGTTTTGGAAAAAAGTGAAAAATACCTGAATATATTAAGAAGTATTTCTCACAAAAAATGGGGGCTGATCCTGAAATATCTTTAACCTTTTATCGAGCTACAATTTGTGCTACTTTAGATTTCGGGAGTATGTTTTACTGTCAAGCAAGTAATACTGTATTGCGTCCAGTGGAAATTTTGCAAAACAAGTGCTTAAGATTATGCTTGGGGTTTTTAAACAGTACCCCTATAGATGTTATGTATGCTGAAGCCTGTGAATTTCCCTTATTATATCGAACTCAGATATTAGCTGATCGGTTTGTTTTAAGATTGCTAAATTATAATAACGATATTTATAAACAGATTTCCATTTTAAATACAAAAGTACTGACATACAGATTTTGGCGAAAAAAGAAAGCGCCTCTATTTACAGAAAGTTTTATTAATATATCCAAATACAAGGAAACAATTCAGTCTGACAGTAAACTTCCAATTTACAAAGTAGATTATGAATTTTTACTTCTGAGATATATTCACAAGTAAATCGATATATACTTGTGAGACAACATAGCCAATTTACCTCAGCATGTAAGGAATGCAGCATTTAACGATTACATCAACAGAAACTGCCCCAATAGCTAATGTAATATACTGACGGCCAAGATTGACAACAAGATAGGCTGTGCCATGTACGATCCAGAAAGGAATTTTTGTAAGTTAGCTAGATTAAATGAGCAGGCTTCAGTTTACACATCTGAACTGGTGGCCATTACAAGGGCATTAAAATATATTTATACTCTTCCTTACAGTAAATTTGCTATTTTAAGTGAATAGCCCAAAGAACAACTCCGGTGTGCACGGTATGTAAAGTGGAAGAAAATTTCAAATACATAACGATGGAATGCCAGATATGAAAGCGAAAGAGATTGCTTGTATAGAGAATTATATAAGTACCTGGTTGCCCTTTCCGATATGAGGATATTCTATTTTCTAACAGTGCTCCAGTGTTACAGGCATTATTCGAATTTATTAAAAGGTATGAATGTTAAGATGTATATGTCGAGTTTTATGGTGTGAAAGTATTTATTGGCGTGAATGTGAATTTAGAATAAGCTGAATTGACGGGGTGGCGGAATATAGAGTACCCCACCCCATAGTTTAAGTTTTTCAAGTATGTATATGTAGAGTTTTAAAGGGCGCCTTCCACTGCGAGCGAAGCGGGCTCCGTTCGGACTCCGTTCAACTCGCAAAGGTTTATCTTCATGTAAGTGCTTCCACTATGAAAAGAGTGAGCGGAGCGGACTGAACGAGTATAAAGAATTACAAAAGTGGTCGCAGAGTTGAGCGGATTTGGGACGGACTCCGTTCGACTCGCAACGCCAAATCTCATAGAAGTGCTTCCACCAATAGATGAGTCAGCGGAGCGGACTGAGCGAGGAAAAAGGAGCCGTTGTGTCACGCTGTGCAATGCTAGTTTTGAACGGTGTCCGCTAGCCCTTCCCTACCTCCCTCCCTACTTATGCGCGCCTTCCATTGCGAATATCTTTTTCAGCTCATTCTTGAACGTGTTCTGTGACTGCAGTATCGTAGTGTATTTGAATAAAATGGAGCTTTTTATTGAAACAGTGCGACAATACCCTTGTTTATGGAATACCAGCGACAGAGATTATCATCTTGTAAATCGTAGAATATCCGTAGTAAATCGCCTTTGATAGGTCTCTCTCTAATGTGGTAGCTCACCCAAAATTTTGGTTTGTTACGCTTCTTTTTCTTATAACTATAGAGTAGCAAGCATTTACTTATCGTATTTATATAGTCATCATCACTGGAATCGTCTGGCATTATTACTAGAAACGAAAAAAGAAAACTTCAACCACGACTTGCTCGATCCAACTGGCTATGATGAACTGGTGACCATTCAGTCCGCTGATAATGGAAGCATCAACCCCTTCCATCTCATTTCTCGCTTAGCTCAATCCGCTAGCAGGTTTGCGAACCCGCTGACAATGGAAGGCAAATACCTCTTTTATGTAACACTCTTTTTTAGTGGAAGGTCAAAACTATTTTACTCCGTTTCGCTCAGCTATTTCATGCTCATTACCCTTTCGCAGTGGAAGGCGCCCTTAAGGAGTGGATGTATTTATTGGCGTGAATGTGAATTTGGAATAAGCTGAATCGACGAGGTGGCGGAATATAGAGTACCCCACCCCATAGTTTAAGTTGTTAGTTAAGTTTGTTTAAAGCTAAAATGTAAATGAGTGTGTGGAAGAGTGAACGAATGAATTTAGAGTCTGTCTGCGAATGTAAAGTTCAGCATGATTCGTCATTTTTAGGTGCGCAGCTGTAACACTTGGAGTATCGTAGCAATTGAGGTGGATGCTGGCTGAATGACTATATGTCGATGGCAAAAAAAAAAGAGAATGTTTTTAATAGTGTGATATCACAAACAATTTTGTAAACTGAATTTGGCCTATGCAGCCTATGATATTTTAATGTTTATTGTGGGCATCTGTAAGATGGGCTATGATCGACAATAGACCTCTTATTGTAAGTCGCAGTGGAATGAGGCTCGCCCTCGCCATTCGAAGATGGGGTAACACTCGAAAGCCTTCTATAGCACAAAAGAGGTAGGTTATCCTGGAAAAAAAATCCCCGATATTTTCCAGCACTGCACACCCAATCATGTACGAAATGAAAAGCCACTCATTTAATCTTGAAATGATTTGCTTATATTCAATATAAAATATTAAATGGTAGGCGAGTTATTCTAATGTGGTAGGTAGCAGATAGTATATATTCAGTTTTGTTTAAATATTTATATTTAAAACTCTCATTTTCGTTAAATTATACAGTTTGTTACAGGAACTTGATGTAGCTATCAATTTCAACAATAAGGAAATAGTGCAATCAAGCGAAGTTACTGTATTGGCCGTAAAGCCTCAAGTGATGCCCGAAGTTTTAAATGACATTAAAAGTTCTGTTACTCCAAAACATTTACTATTGTCTGTAGCAATGGGAATAACCGTTAAACAATTAGAAACTGTAAGTTTTAAATTATTTAAACTAATACATCTATCTTTCCTTTGATTTCCGTTAAACTATGAGGAAGTCAAAACATTATTTTAGCTTTTCATTTTGATTGTCAGAAAAATTTTACAAGCATACACGCTTCTATGATTTATTCAATAAGATGACAAAGAAATGCGACCAAAATGTAAAGATTTTTCAAATTTTATCATTTGTTTTTCTGCACCTATAGACAGTTTAGAAATATTTCTTTATTTGGGAATACAATGTTTTTTTAAACAACAAGTAACGTTGGACAGTTTTGACTAAGTTCATTTAGATTCATCATTAGTGAAGAAAATTATGCATCAAAAGTTGATTGGGAAGAAAGAAAGGCTTAGAAACTTAAGAACACTAATCATAAAAGTATTTCTTTTAATTAATGAATGCACGCCATTATTTTTAGGAACTGCCTAATAATAGCCGAGTAATTCGAATTATGCCAAATGTAGCCTCTTTAGTAAAGAAAAGCGCTTCAGTATATACTGTAGGAAGTAATGCTACACAAAGCGATGCTGAAATTACTGAACAACTGTTCAACGCGGTTGGCACGTGCCATAAAGTACCTGAGTATCTTTTTGACCCTGCAACGGCGCTTAGTGGGTCTGGACCAGCATATGTATGAATATTATTTTTTTACTTTGTTTTTCACACTATTAATCAAGTTTTCATATTTACCAAATATTCGAGCTATCTAACAATTATTTAAAAAAGACATAAAAAATGAATATTCTAGGTTTGTATAGTAATAGAAGCAATGGCCGATGGGGCAGTGAGAGAAGGAATGCCACGAGATCTTGCATACAAATTAGCGGCTCAGACAGTTTTAGGGGCCGCTACATTAGTTCTGAATGAGAATATACATCCTGCAGTACTCAAGGATAATGTTTCATCACCTGCAGGTACTTATCATTATTGTTTGCATCTTTATTTATCTTTACAATTATATCTTTCTTTCTTGTCATTATTGGTGTAAAGATTTTACAAATAATTTCTTCGTCCAATTCATTTTTTGATTACTGAATTAATTTAATATCTGATTTTAATTTAAAGGTAGCATTTGTTACAGATTAAAAACATGACTTTTTTTATTACATATAATTAAATGAGTAGGAGGAATGAAAGATACCATATTATAAATAAAACTTAATTTATTTAGTTTTATAAAAACTATTTTACCACTACTTTCTCATAATATACAAGGCGGGATTGATCTTACAGTATGAGGAATATCGTAACACAACATAATATACAAAAAAAAAAAAAAATGAAGCAGGCAGCGTAGAACCACAGCGTAAATGTTAAAGGCGTAGCAAATACGTCGATGCAAATAAAACTTTACATCAAGATCAAACAACAATAACGCGGAGATGGCCATGGTTCTCCGCTGCCTGCTACATTTTTGAATTTATGCTCTACTGAGTGCAATTATTATAAATTTTCAAATTTATTACCTCAGCTAGTGATTAGAACTATGCGCTCGAATCCCAAAATACCTCCTTTTATAGGTTTCAATCAACCCCACCCCTCCAGGCTTGATAACACTTTCTCTGCTAAAGTGGTACCTCATATATCAAAGTGAAAGACGTATTCTATGTCAAAAGTTGGTTTAGACAATTATATGATGAGAGCCACGAATTTTACCTTCTAATAAACAAACAATAGATTATTATTTTGAGGTAAAGTGTTAGCAAATGCAACTTTATCTTATTTTTATATCCAATAGCAACCCTTTCAGTAGTCCGTTCGAACTGGGTAACGCATCAACTTGTTGCTCGGTTACGGACCACTAATGAAATGGGATATTGAGATATTTTCCGTGATAGCCTGCTTGTATTTGTGGTCATCGACCGGTTTCAGGCGTTCGCCCATCAGCAGGATATTTTTGTCAAACAGTGTGATAATACAGACTTGCACAAAGCAAATTCAGTTGATACACTCCATTTAGTTTCAACATCTCCATTTATCTATAAACTCTGCGAACATAAGCTAAAAGTTATCACCCCAAAAACCGGCACAAGAATCTCTCATTTATAGTCATATTTTCCCTTACGCAGTTCGTCCCGAAAATGTAGATGTCATGCCAATTTTTTAATAGACCACGGTCTGCTGGGTAGAGATTTGGCAACAAAATTGCATTTGTGCTAACCGAAATGGCAGATTGCTTACCATTGATTGGGCATTTTACAGACTTATGTAACCTCTAGTTCTTTCGATCAGAGGAGACTTTTGGATGTCTCATGAGATTTCTTACTAGTAAATTAAAAACAAAATTATTCAGGAACTGAACTCACTACAATTAGGAGTGGTTGTAAAATATATTTTGCTAAAATAATGCTTTTCAAGGAAAATTAAGCTGGTAAATTTAGTTATTAGGTATTTTCAATAACTGATACAAAACAAGATTATCAACTTTATATTCTTTTTCTGTTCGAGAATTTACTTGAATAAAATAACTTTCAAATGTTTATCAGGTTCAACTTGCGAAGGACTGTACCGTCTTGAGGAGGGAGGCATCAGAGCAGCTTTTATCAAAGCTATTCATTCGGCAACCGCACGTTGTAGAAAAACATCGAATTCATAACTTTTTACAATCTATAACCTTAACTGATTATCATTAATCTGTTTCTTTGTAAGATTAAAGTTCCAATTTCAATTTATTTAATTTCATTTTTCAAAGAAT
The DNA here is from genome assembly GCA_011037195.1 of Triatoma infestans. Lineage (NCBI taxonomy): Eukaryota > Metazoa > Arthropoda > Insecta > Hemiptera > Reduviidae > Triatoma > Triatoma infestans. The sequence continues at coordinate 8,076 of JAAEAF010005806.1, forward strand.
TATTATATTAGAGATGTTCAAAGGATGGAAATTTTCCTTAACATGAAATTTATTTTTGAGTTTCATTTAATCATTTAAAAAAATTAAATAATAAAAAGCAAAAATTGTAGTAGTTCAATTGTAGTAATTTATTAAGTTCAAAACAGAATTTACTAAATAAAAAAAATTATAGATATTTAAACAATACAATAATAAAAGCTTCTTATAAAGAATGAGGATTAAAAAAAAATTCTCACAGACATAGGTGAAACATGTTCATTATTTGTTTCCTTTAACACTTTCAATATAAATTTTTATACAATTGATGTTTTTTGTTTACTGATTAGATTACATAATTTTTTTTTTTTTTTAATTAAAAGCAAGTATTGCCTTTAATAATTTACTTAATTTTTCATTTTTTTTTTCCACTTGGAATAAATACGTGCTTGCAATGAAAGAAAACATTTTTTATGTAATTCATGAGTAAATATATATGCTATTCAAATATAAAGTAATTCAATAAAAAATAAAAATCTTGGATTCTTCCATAGATTTGTCAATCAATGGAACTCGAATATTGGTTACTGATAAAAATTGGTGATACCCTGATAATTTATTTTTCAAACTGTCCCACATCTGGGACAAAACAAAAGTTGTTATGGCTCAAAGAAATTGTCCTTATCTCTTTATAAGATTTTTTTAAACGTTTCTTATTTAAGGACGGACATTTATTTTTTACTTTTTTAATTTCTTAGCTTTGGTTTTTTTAAAAAACATTATTATTATCTTAAGTAATAATCAGTGCTAATTATTATAATTAGGCATCTCTTCCTATTGCTGGGTTATAAAATGAAGATCTTTTTAATAATGCCCACTTTTTCTTGATATTAACCAAGAATATATATATTATATATAATAAACACAAAACATTCTTTGGTGATTATTTTCCCATTTTTTTTTCGAAACTCAATTTTTGAAGTGATTTTTATAAAGGAACATATGAATTAGGTCCCTATCCAAATTATATTTTTTGTGGAATCTTAAAGTTTTAATGCCAATTTTCAATTAATGAGATGCAGTAAATACTTTTGCCACAACTTTTACAATACCATGTTCATATATCTTATTTGCATTAAAAAGGTTTATCTACAAATAATAAATTTGAAAACGACCCTCATTAAAAAATAAGAAAAATTAAAATAAGATTCTAGTTAACTATGAAATCTTTATTTTTATTTAGCTATAACAGTTATATACTTATATCACAAATATTATATAAGCCTACCTTTTATTTATAATAATTCAATTAACACCAGGGGATAACTGGCTTAATGTTCCTAAACTGCTACACAATCACAAATTGTTATTTATTATTTATGCATCATAAAAATATATATAGACTAATTCTGAAGAAATGAGAAGCGTATAAATTCAAAAGATTCCCACATTAATATTTAATATTTTTATATTTATCACAATATTGTTTATATAAAATATACTTCCTTGTACACTTAAAACCTGATATATAAACTATCCCATCTTTCTTAAGATTTATTTATTTATTATTTAGAAATTTTTATTTTTACTAATTCGCCATTTTATTTTTTCTTTCTTTCATTCCTAAAAACACAGTATAAAATATACAACGACAGTTCTTTGTTATTACATTAAACTCTATCGGCCCACATTTTTTACTTTAAAATTAAAAAAAATAAAAGATTTGTCCCTTCTGGTAATTTAGGTTATGTTACCAACAGTGAAACCTCACACGTACTTTTTAAAGTGGTAAATGTACATTTTTTTTTTTTTAATGTTTTTTTCCATATAGAGCCAATTATAATAACTTTCCAGTATGGTTTATCATATGAAGTAAAATAATAACATCAACAGGGAATTTTTTAAGGTAAAAATTTTATATTATTTGCGATATTTGTGATGTCCATGACTGAACAACGAAAAAGTCATTAAAATTTTAAGTAAACAATCATTCCATCCAATAAAAACAATAGATGAATTCTTTCTAAACTTGTTTTGCAGTTGGATGGTCAAGATATACGGGATGTATATATCATCACATAAATCACCTATACACAGCAATAATCAATTTTTTTCCTAAATATTTATTAACTAATAGAGTTTTTATTATTTAACACTCTTTTTTCACTATATTTAGAACTAAATTATCATCGCTCAGACTTTACACTCTTTCCACTTATATTTACAATTGTCTTGAAGTTATTCATTTTTATGTAAAAAAATCAAAAATTCAATTAACTCATGACTATTCAGATCAATACGGCATACAAAAGATATTATTACCTTGGATAAAGGCACACGCAATCAAAATTTATGTAATAAATTTTAAAAAATCTTTTCAAAAAAACATTTCTTTGCTTTAAATCCTTAATACTTTTTAAATCCTTCCCAACTAAAAAAATAAAATAAATAGAAAAATAACTGCATTCAGATTTTGGGAATATACTGGTTAGCATACACTTGTAAGATGCTTCTTTAGGGGCCGACTTTAGCTTAAAAAACGCACAACCATCGGTTTATTTAAGTCAAATGCAACATTTCACAAATCCGAATATTATTTGGAAGTCAGAATAAGGAAATTTCTTGACATATTTGATCTTACAGTTAAGAAAGCTTAGAGTTGTCATTTTTGAGCAAAATTGTTCTTTAAAGCGAACCCCTCCCCCATTCTATAAAAAATTTATTACATAAAATAGCGTGGCTGAGGTCTATTTAAAAAAATATATTTGATTTAATTTTTGTCCATTTTTTAATGTAATTTTTTTTTATTGCTTTAGTTTAAATCGAGCAGTTTAAGTTCGGTTGTCTATAGAAAGTTGCCATCCTACTTGCAAGTTGGGACTTAAGCGACAATAGATTACATACAGTTAATCCTACTATTACACTTAACGGTACTGCAGCTCTTCCTCTGCAATCTATATCTTTCAAATAAAAGTCGATTACAGGCGATTTGGGACAGGCCCATCGAAATAGAATTTCAGCGTCTGAGTGCTTCACACTCTTTTTTTGAATTTATTCCATTTTTGCGCGTTATTATTATTGTCATTAACATCGTTATTTTCATTTTTTAATCAATTAATTACCTGTGAGATAGGCAAATTAAATTAAAGAATCCTATTAATTTTCAAAAGGCATGAAGCGTACAAAACGTTTCAATACAAAGATTAATAAATTAACTCCGACAAAACTCCAATTTTATTTGTAAAGAGTAAACTTTCACAACTTCTGAAAAGAGCTATATTCAGTAAAAATGATCACAATGTTTACAGTAAATGCATAATTAAAATAACTGAAATAATAAAAATTGCATATATATAATGGCGAGATATGAAACGAATATTGGAGATATGAAAAGAAAAACTGCACAATGAAGTTAAAGATCTAATGTAGAATCAAATAAAATCTTGAAGAATAGTGATTTCTGCTTTATATATATTGTCGCTTACTACAACGAACCTCTTGCTTGTATGGAGTAGCGAGGTCTGAGATTGCGAGCGTCTAGCAAGTTGGACGACCAGCTTCCAATGAATCCCCAGACTATGTCATCAAATTTAAATAATTTTTTTTTTTTGTATCATTACTAAATTATTCTTTGCTTTAAGCTGACGACAAAAACCGGTTTATGAAATTATTCGGAATATAACAAAACCGTTTTTTGTTTTTAGCAACTTATCTAAAAAAAACATTAGGAACTTATGAAATTAAGTTCCAGTTAAGAGCAGTGTATCCCCTGTGCTTAAATTAAACATAATTAAATTAATTTCTTATTTTTGTTTGTTTAATAAAGATAATTCTGAAATTCTATAATAATTTACTATACAATCAAAAATAAAATACAGAAATTAATATAAAAAAAAGAAGAAAATAAAGGCTATTACAATAGCAACTACAGTAAAGATCCAAAAACTGTAATTTCTAAATTATCTTTTGCTAAACAGGGGTACTAAATTTTATTATTAAACTGTGTTCAAATCAATTTAATGTTTAATACAATATTTCGACTTTTCTTTTTTATGTTGGATATAAAACATTATTTAAAAATCTGAAAAATATGGATTTTTGGAACTAAATACTGAAAAGCATTTTTCATTATGTAAACAAACAATTCACATTGCAGTTTTTTTTTTGTTTTTTTTTTTTAACAGTAATTAGCTAGGACATAAATTATCAAAAATTGTAATAAAATTTGCAAGAATTTCTTAATAAAATTCAATTCACTTTTTTTTATTAGGCGCTTAAAAAATATATATATATATATATATTTTGTAACATCAAAGCAAGAGAGCAATAATAAATGGTCTTCAAAGTACACAGAAATATAGTTTGGTTAATAAAATAAATAAAAACACATGATCTAATAATTATAGTGCGAACTAATAATTATTTACAAAGAATAGATTTAATATTTTTATAGTAATACTAAACAATCTATACAATCTATAATTCCATATGCCTATTTACTTTATACACGAAGAAGTTAAAACACCATCACTCTATGAGATATTTATATATTATAATATAAATCTAATATTTACATATAACTCTCCTGGAAATGTATTTGACACGAGCCAGAGTAGGAAATTTGCAAAAAAAAAAACAAAAACATTATTAAGTATAATTTAAACAAATACACAATGAGTCAGAGAGCACACAATTCAATAGTTTTATCACAATTATAATTTCCAAATTTTAGGAAATAATCAAATTTTTTTTTTTTTTACTTTTCCGTCTTTCATCTTACCGTAAAACATTGTATTAATGAACTTGAGACTTCTATTCATAGTATATAACACTTCATTCCTTTTTGTATCATGCTGATGGTTGTGAATATAGTTGTCAAATAGTTTTAATGATATAGGGCCAAAAAGTAATTCAGATAAACACACGCAGAATAATGTAAAAGTTGAACACTAACTTTTGGTGATGTTTTAGATTTAAAGTGATAATGACAATCATCACCTCCTGTTGGCCATCTTGCTGCAAAAGAAAAGTCAATTTATATAATTTTGTATTTTAAAATGAAGTACCACATGGTTAATATGCAGAGATGGGAGATAGGGAGGGTCTATCCCCGAAATTTTTGGCACCTACAAATTCAAACAAGAAAATCAGCTACATCAGTAGTAAAACTGTATTTAGTCCACCAATTTCCCATTTCTGTGTCATTAGATGGTGGCTTACCACCCCACAAATGTTCTCTCAGCTAAAAGGACATTAAGTTAGTTATCTATCTCAGTATAGGGCTGTTAAAAGGTCTCTTTTTAAGAGAACATGTCCTCTTTTTTATGGTAAACTTTTCTTTTCTTTGTCTTATACAAAAAAAAATCTGATCTGAAGCACTCACACGATTTTCTCTTACATCAATAATTAATAAGTAAAGTAAAATAATGCCTATTTTTTCAGGCAGGCTTAACGTCCAACTACCAAATTAGGTGCCATGGACGGGGGCGGAAGCACGTACTTTGTTATTAATATTTTTTAAACAAATATAAAATTTAGCAGTTATACGCTGGACTCGAACTGGGGTCCTCCCACTTACAAGTCTATGCTCATAACCATTACACCAACAACACCCGCCCCTATTAATTAATACAATTTAATTAAACAACTTTTCTTTATAACTGCAATGTTTAGAAACGTTTAGATGGGCTGGCCAATAACAAATATAGTGGTGTCGGTGGTGGTGGGGAGTACCAACCTACTAGTCTGGCAGGTAGAGAAATGATGATTACACTATGGCCTAGTAAAAGCGCTCTAAAAAACACATGAATCTATGAAAAACTTTAGTTATATAGATAAATATGTTGTTATTTTTAGTAAAAGATACACAGTTCATCTCAATACATATGGTTAAATTTGAAATAATAAGTAAATGTATTAAATAAAAAGAAAATTGTTCAACATATGGATGGGTCCGCAATGCTGTATAACATTTGGTATTTTATACGTCGTATCATGCATATTTATAGTGTTTCTGACCAGTTTCGGATTTTCATCCATCGTCAGAGCAAATTCACCAAGTTCGTGAAGAGAGTTCACTTCCAACGTAATGTTTCTATGTAATGTCTACAACGTAATGGTTGTATATGTGGGGAGGTTATAAGGTGATGTTACTAGCTGTGTGTGTTTCATGACAAAGTGGTATTATTATAAATTATGATTAGACATTAGAAAATATAATATATTATGTCTTATCATAATTTATAATAATTCCACTTTGTCATGAAACACACACACACACACACACACACACACATATAGTAACATAACCTTATAAGCTCCCCACGTATATACCAACAACTAGTGTAAGAAAACATTACATTGAAGTGAACTCTCTACACGAACTTAGTGAATTTGCTGTGACGATGGATGAAAATCCGAAACCGGTCAGTTACACTATAAATATGCATGCTACGATGGATTAAATACCAAAAAGAAAATTTTTGAGGCGATATTTTAGAAAATAATAAAATCCTGAAATATCAGAAAATTAGTATCTGATTTGATCAATTTCGTATATAGCGATTATTTCGGTTACATTTTGAGGTTTTTTGGTTATATAACCACATGTTAAGTATAGATCAATAATTTTTGAAAAAATGATTTCTGGACACTGTGGACTTCATCTGAGACAAATGTCTCAGTTAAATACATTAATTCCGTCTAAAGAAAGTAAAATTGTTTTGAATTTATTGAAAATTAGGGATCAAAAGACATTATAGAACCATTGAAAGGATAGAATTTTCTTAATAATACATGCAAAATTTAAAATTTTGGAAGAGCTAACTTTTTAAGAAATTTCCACCATCATTTTAATCAAAATAATTATTTCAATAACTTAATTGAATTTAAAAAAAGAAAGAAAGAAAGCGATATTCCAAATAGGAATTAAGAGCTACAAGGTTAATTAAACCATGAACTAATTCCGCAGCTAGGAGAGACAGGGCAACTCACCTCTTGGTAGTTTTATGGAGAGCGTAGTAGGCCAAATAGTGCTGTGCTAGTTTCCATTATCAGCTGTGCTAGGTTGTGACAATTTAACGGCAGCGCTTAGATTACGTCGTGCTATATCACTTATTTCTGGCCATTGTTTCATTACAATCACCAAAGATACCACCAGAACTGCGCTGCTCAGGACCCTCAACCTATGAAACGCATTAATGCTTGGGATATAAATTGTAGACTCAATGTTGAGGATAAAGCTTCTTTCGTTAAAAACATTATCAAGTTATAAAGAAGAAGATACAGCACGCATACATTTCTTGAACATTATTCATAATTTCTTAACAAAGAATGATTAAATTTTAAAAATTGCACAATTATCTTCTAAAGTTAACTCTACTCCTTCCTTAAATGTACCAAAAGCCTACTACCAAAACTTATGTTATTCTTATAAATCCTTGAACGAAAAAATATATTAACTTTTAATTAGAAATTTCGCTCATCCAAAGTAAGGAAATGAGATATTTTTAGTGGTGGAAATTTGAAAAAGTTACTCTTCCTTATCAAATTTTAAAAACATCTGCAAAGTGAGTTTGAATTTTCAAGTTATTTTATTTTACACATAATATCGACCATTCTTCCCTGCACTTCTGAATTAAAGAAACAAAGATTCTCTCAACATGCTTTTATGAAGTCGATCAACATTTTGTGTTATAAAAAAGTAAAAATTGTTAATTTTTTTAAAAAAATCTCAAACAAATTATAACCAACCCAGACAATACTTAGTGTTATGACGGTCAAAATTAACAATTCTTGGGATCTTCAGCGTTTCTTAAACTATAATCCAAGAACCAGATGGAGATAATTTCATTGGTAAACAAAATTATTTTCACTGTTAAATGGACTTTCTTCAGGATTCAATCAACACACACTTACACCTCTAACAATAGCACAAAACATACGCCTGTGGAGGAAATATTTTTGTAACTATCTGGGCTTAGCGTATATACAAACCAACTCTATGTATCACATAAGTTTATTTCCAGTTTTAAGCTCCTACTCTTCCATATACGGCTACTTACAATGTACAAATACGGCAGAGGGCAATTTAGATCATAACAAAATTTGATTTTGTTGCCAATCTCTTTACTTATCTAATATCTTTATAATAATATAAATATATTATTGGATATTTCATTCGCAATCTACTTCTGGTTGCAATGGAGTGTTCTAATCTAATGCGACAAGATAATCGCAAAAGTTTTGACAGTATTTATAGAATATTCTCAATTTAGACCACTTATAAGAGATTCACTCTTTATATTCAAACTAGTTTGACTATTAATTTTTTATGTTCCATTGGGGAAACAATAAGAACAAGCCGATTAAAACCCCTAAACATAAAAAAGAAATATTTATGTTCACAAGATTTTTTTTTTAAATTAACTATCTCTAATCGTATACTAGAAGTTTCTGAGTTTTAAAATTTTTGAGTAACCACGGAAAACTGATTGTATTAACAGAACTAATTTAAATATTGATTATGATAAATGGATTGGGCATCCTCAAAAGGTACCTCGGAAAAGTTTTAAGAAACATTGTTTCATAGATATTACAGAAAAGAACTTTCGAATAAGAATTTATTATTGGCAACATATGTTTCAAAGTTATTTATTTGCAGCACAGTCCAAATTCTTAAGATCACAATAACCGAGGAATTTGGCCATTAATGAACTTAAAGTGACACATGGCAAAACGGCGATTCCGTTTAAATCAGGAAGCCTCAACTAAAGGGCTGTGAAGAAAAAATGTCGCCAAGCATTTATAGGCCAATATATAATGATGAGTACCAGAGGTTGATGAATATGCAGAGCCAAATAAAAACAACAAAATAATCACTGCTTAAAAAGGCGTAACTAGATGCCTGGGACAGTTGAGAGAATACCAGAAGAAAGACACCAAAAGGTTACTATTAAAAAAAAACCTTAGGGGGAACTGGACTAGCCACTTCTTCAGGATCTTGGCGTCCCAGTGTAACCATACCTTCACTACACCTCCAACACTCACACAATTCGCATGAGTGCCTGGGACCTGGGGTCGCAGGGGCCTGCAGAAGTAGTTGAAATGTACAACGACTTGCTTACTGCCAAACTGTAGGACACCATCACACCATTACTAACAACATTACTTTCCATATTACTACAGTATGTACCAACATTGATATCTAAGAGAGACAGCAGATCGTGGTGCATTAGCTTTATAGCCACTGTCTCTAGAAACATTCAGCAAACTACTACGAAAAGCTAGGTCAAAAGAAAAAAACAAGACCTCGAAGCGTATGAGAAGATATCGTCGGAAGACAGCGCTCTTTATCATTGAGGAGGGCAGATCCTTACAGGATCGTGTGCCCTGAAGTGAGTTAGTGAGTGAATATATTACATCAATTTCAAGCCAAACACATCAAGTCCAGCTTTTAAAACGACACATACCTAGTCCTAAGGAATGGCATGATGATCCCTGCGATTGTAGCCACAAGTAGCAGAACAACTTGAAGTACTGTCAACACTACATTGATTAATTTCACCACAAGTGCTCTAGCGTTCGAATTATCCAAACCTTCTAATGTTAGATATTGTTGATGTTGAGCCTGTTGATGTTCCATTTTAGAAATCTATAAAATAAAAAAAATATAATCAATATAAAAAAAGTTAAATTCTAATTGCTAAAATAAAAGTAAGTTAACCTTAGTTTGACAAGATTCTAACATGTCTGTGATATCACTTAACCTTTCCTCACTTTGGTATTGCACCTGCAATATGATTTCGATAACATATATGCATTAGTAAAATGTTATCTTACTTTTTAACTATTCTTAATAGAAAGTACATAAATTCTACCTTCTCTTCCATATCTGAAATGGCTGTTTTTAAATTTTCCACTTCATTCTGGTGCAATTCAGTCAAATCGTTAACTTGTTCTTCCAATCGTTCACTTCTAAATCGTTCTTCTTGTAAAGCTTGATTTAGATAAGCTACCTGATTTTGCAAACCATCCTGCAAAGAAATCAGAAAAAATCTTATAGTAAATAGTTCTCAATGTAATTATTTAAAACTTTATGAAATTTATGTAAGCCTACCCTGACATAATCTATTTTTTCTGTAAGTGTATCGATCTCATGTTTCCTTGCTTGTAATTGTACATATATTGTTTCTAATGTTATTCTCCCAGAATTTCCACCACCACCTCCAGGGTGTCCTCCACCGCTATTTGAGAGCGGTGATGTGGAGGCTTGATGGGAAACTCCAGTTGTAGCTGCAGCACCTGCCCCTCCGGCCATTGATTCACTAGTAACTGAAGAGCACTCTGAACCTTCCTATAACATTAGTATAACGAATAAAACGACGCTTTTTGAAGTTCAATAACTTATATTCGCGAAATAAGTTTATATTCGCTTTCTGTTTTCAATAACCTAAAATTAATCACCATGGTTATCTTCGAAAGACATTTAACATAACGAATTAAAAGTAAGTCTACGAGTAGATATACAGACAATCTTATAAGCAAAAAAATATGAAACCGACAGAAGGTCAAGGAAATTAGAATAAAAGTATAAAACATCACTATATGTTAGTTAAGTCAATAGACTTTATATTATGGAAGCATTTTATTTTAAAGGATCAATTTCTATCTAATGGATCTACTATAATTATTTTTTAACTGAAAAAAATAATCTTATATATATAAGATTTGTAAGAATATTATAACCTAATTATGTTTTTTTTTTAACAATAAACTTGACCTCAGTATCGCAAAAACAAACAATCAAACAAACACTTTTCTGCTGTTGTTGATATTTAAATTTTCAAATTTACCTCAGATGTAAACTTCAGACCAGAACCAAGTGAACAACCCCCTGGTAATGTAGCACTTCCATGATGAGTCTTCTCATCTTCTAAGGAATCAGATTCTCCATTACCAGAACCCACTAATAAGATTATTATTTTATTAATAAACTTAATTACAAAAGAATACATTAATTTTAATATAGTAATTGATAACGTACCATCGAAGAATTGGGACTTACTGGAAAGTGAATTAATGTTATCGGCACTTCCAAACTTATTTCTAATTAAATGCGCAAATTCTCTCGGTTTAGACATCACAGACCTGTTTAACAAAAATTATTATTGTGAAATACTTTCAATCAACTTTCAATTACATATATTATAAATATTATGAACATGAATATCAGTATCTGTAGATTCAGATTAAATGTACTTAATGAAATTAAGGAGCTGGACTCTTTCAGCTTAGGTCTGTTTCATTAGTATCCTAATCCTAAACTCTGGCGAAGAAAAGAGCGTAATCGCTATGGAAATATGATATTGTTTTAAAAATGATTTAATTCACATAGTTAATTATTTATGATATAATTTCTATAAATTCAGAATAATGTTAAAGCACTTGGTCTCCTACTATATTATACATTAGATATAAAGAGCTCGTAAGTTGCTATGGCATGTTTAAAGTATTTTATGTAATGAATTTCAATTTGTTTAAACAGTTTTAAAAGAAAATTACATCCTAAAATGCTTAGTGTAATTTGTAATAGCTCGAGAGATATGATAAGCTTGTTTAGTAGTTAGAAGGTGAACAGCTGCTAGACGTATGCAGTAAAGTAGATTGTGAGCCTAGGCGTTGGACTTTATGAGATAAATTGAATTTGTATGAAAATTTAAACTTCCGCTTCCGCGCGCACTACCTGTAATTAAACTCGCAAAAAATAAATATTTAATACATAATTTGAAAAAAAAAATCCTTAATTTTTTAGGTTGCTAGATCTAAACAATAAATTGAAATTTTGGAAGGATGTTTAATAAGTGACAGATTCTCTAGAACCTGTCTAAACACGAATTTTTGTGGGGAAAATTTTTCAAAAGAATATAACTGGCCAATTATTTGTAAACAAATATGCAAAGGCTGGAACTGTATTAGAGAAAATCGTGAAAAATTATTCGTAATAGATCTGAACATAATTTCTTGTTAGGGCTTCATAAGATTTTCTTATTGAGTTAACAAAAGAAAGCACTTGCCACTCCGGCTCAAATATTTTACTTAGTAAAATTAAATTCTAAGAATTATCTTATTTTTATTTATTATAACTAAACTTATTTATTACTTATATTGCATTCCTGTTTTTTAATTCAAATTTAGTAATAATATATGAAGATGCAGGTAGAATATATTTAAAGTACCTATATTATATGTTTTGTTTTTTTTAAAAAAAAGCAATTAAAGCTAGTGCACAGTTTTTAGCATTCAATTCAGCCAAATTATGTCTATTCTAGTTCTATTGACTAACTTACCCTGGTAAACCAATGATACCATCTCTGATATTACCACCGACATGCCTAAGAAGAAATAAGAATAAAAATAAAATGCAGTAACGTAATAAAATCTAAGTAAATAAAAGAAAGAGTGCAATATGATTATACAGAATTTGCATATCAGCTTAAAAGAAAAAAAAAACTAGAAACACGAAGATAATTTTTTTTGGCATTTACTAAATTAAATTTTATATACGCACAAATTACATTCAACTACGCACTCTAGGCAAAAACCAATTTGCAAAATAAATAGTACACCTAAAAAAACTAATCTATAATTTGAAACAAGTATCTGATTAATAAATTAAGCTTACTTAAGACCTTGTCCAACATCTCTTAAAACTTCTCTTGGCTGTCGATGGTGATGTCTTTCCGATTGATGTAAGTTGCCACCACCTGAAGAACCACTAGCACTTGTGTTCATACGACTTTCAAGATCTCGCAATTTCTTATTATAACTATCTAATTTCTTCTGCAATTGTTGTATACTCTGGGCTGATTTTTGGTTCTTTTTCTCAAATATTGCCTTAATTCGTTGAACTTGAGTCTTATCAGCATTTGATGCCAGTTTCAGGTACTCATTTACATTATCTAATCGGAACAAAAAACAATTCAATAATGCAATTGGTAACTCTCATAGCAAGGGAACAAATAAAGGCAAACGTTTTCCTAATTGGACACTCATTAAAACAACTCAAATTTGCGAATATGCTAAAAGTATGCGTCGCCAGAGAAATATCCAGAAACCTGTGGGATAGTTGCATTTTCTGTTAATCGATATTCCCCAATCTTGGAATTGTTGCAATGCATTTAATATCACCATTTACATAGGTGATAGAATGCATCACTTATCACATTGTACTGAAGGGACACTTTGGAGAAACTAAACGTTGTAGCTCCCCCACAACTTCCAAAAATTAATTTTCAGGGAAAAATATTCCAAATAAAAGTAACAGACCGAATTTTTAAGATTACTAGTACAAGTGAGGAAAGGGATTAACTCAATGGTTAGCGCACTGGACTCCCACACGAAGGTCCCAGCTTCGAGTCCACTGGGCTTAGATTTTCTCTTCCTAGAAGCCTCTACAGCTCACTCTCCGGTGATGGTATAGTGTTGTCTGTAACGAGAGAACACTGTCCTGAGGCCGGCAGAAAAAGATCCAGGCGCCAATAGATGTTGACGCGCCTTAAATAAAAAAAATAATACAAAAATAACAATTAATAGTGAGGAGGTTGAGATTCTAATAACCAGGAACTGACTAGTGATATCAACTCGTTCTTGTTTTTTATAAGTGCTATTTATTCATTCACTGAAGAGGACGTTTCGACCTAATGAAGATGACCTGTGAATTGTGTATGTGAAGTTTAAAGAAATCGCTGGAGCCGTTTACGAGAAAACCACGAAAAACTACTCTTACCGAGTAAGAGAACGCAAAACCCGCAGTTACTTCAGTTTTTATTATCTCAACTTTTTGTATCATATTTTACAACCTTATTTATTATTTAAAATAGGACGATCAAAATTGATGTTGAGAATTTAGGTTGATGGAATGTATAATTTTTTTGTTTTTAAATTTTGATTAAGTACAATTATATAATTTAGATTAAATGCTTTGTAGTTGGTAGGTTCTTTCCTTTTTTTCATAGGTCAACGTTTATTACTTATCCCGATAATGAACGTTACTGAGCAATATCATGTTATCAATACAGCATGACGTTTCACTAAATACTGTGATTGTCTAAATATTGAATTTTAGTTTATCTAAATACTGTGACGTGTTTCGCGGGTAAAATTCTTTTGTGCCTGGATAGCCTCTCCATAAGTACCTATTGCTAAATACATGTAGAGATAAGTATGCAGCTACCTAAAACATGATACTTGCTTGCATGTGTAGTTTGTCTCTCCATCATGTTTTTACTTTTACTTTATTAATGTAAAGATTTTCACAATATAAAATATAAATTTCAGATTATACGTTTGTAACATTGTAATAAGTGTCTTCAATAAGCATAAAAATAGGCATTATATGTAAAAAAAGATCTATTAAAAGCATTCATTTTGCGAATGAAAGAAAACTAACTTTTAACATCAAGAATGATTCGTAAAAATTAGTGTACAATTTATTCAAATAAATGAAAATACACATTTGTTTATTTTTATTCTGGCATGGCATTTAATAAACAATAGAAAATATCAATGTTAATACATACCATCTCTAGCTGTTTGTTCTCCTTTGATAAGTTCTCTAGTCCTCGCAATTTTGTTGTGCATATGGTCAATAGCTGCTCTGCGTCCATCTAAGTCATCTCCTAAGTCTACAGACCCATTAAGAACACCACTGACATCCTGAATTTTAATTTTAGATGTTACAAATAGTGCATAAAAAAAAAATCTTTATACATTTCTTTTTATTAAATTAGTTTTGGTTTAAATATTCTGTTTTCAAGATTTTGTGAAAGAGTAAATAAATTGAATTAATTTTGTTTAAATATTTATTTTTTTTAAGTTTTTGGGTAAGAGTTAATAAACTAACAAATTACTATCCGGTAGAGTCTACTAAAATCTGTTTAATTGTATTAAACTTGTAGATCAAGAAATTCTTTAGCTTTGCACGACTTTATATCCAAATATTGTCAACTTCTGCAAAGTAAGCTATATTGATTACAATTTAAACTAACAAACTATTTTAAAAAATCTTTAAAAAAAAAAAAAATGAAATGAATATAAATGATTAAAAATATTAAAATATAACAATTTACCATATCAAGAATTATAAAACGCATTATAAAGATTTTTGTAAAAAAAAAAAAAAAAAAAATGCTTTAGCACAAAAACTTTAAACATAAATCAATAATTTTTTAAAAAGTACTCAATCTACCAAGTGTAGGATAAACAATGAATTAGTGATATACAATGAACTCACTGGTATGATAAGAGCGACCAAGGGAAGGTTGATATAAATATATCTTGTAAATCACTACGCATGGAAGTTATAATCTGATAACGAATTACTATGAAAACAAAGGATTTTTTCTACTATTTGACTAGACAGTTTGCGGATAACAAAATCTTATACATATATTTGCAATCCTATTGCAATTATATAACGAAAAGTAGCCATGTTTATAAAAGTTATTTTAAAAATTTTCAGTAGTTGACATTGTAATTTTTTAGCTATTCCGAAAAGAACGATATTTCTGTTCAAATCGCTCTGAGTTAGAAGCACTAATTACTAATCTCTAATAAATTTCTAACTATTATTTTTCTTCACCTATTCAATTTTGGCTTTTTCAAAGGAGGTTTTGGAAAACCCTGCACTAAAGGGAGTAATTGCGAGTGCTTAGTACAAAATCCGCACTTTCTATGCAACCATATTTAGTTTGTTGGATCATTAGTATCAGGGCCGGCTCAAGGCATATGCGAGAGACGCAACATCATAGGTTGTTGCGCTCTGACTAATAACATCGAACATAGGAAAGTAACTGACCAAAAAGACATAATAAAATAATAAACAGTATTTTTTACGTTCTGAAAAAAAACCATTCCATAAGCTTTGTCTATTTCAGGTTATTTTAACGATATAGCAATATTAAATTCTTCTTTTAAATAATTTTAACTTAATGATGTACATATAAATATAAACAATTAATAAATATTTTCGAATTAGAAAAAGTGAAAGATTCTTCCTAAATATATCCAAGAGTTTTTTTTTAATCCAAAAGGAATTTATCAATTTGAATGTGCGAGTTTAATCTTAATTTCATTGTAAATCAAATCAAAATGAAATAGATTTTGATATGCAGTTTTTTTTTTTGATCTTACCATAAAAAACTTTAGTATTTATGATTACTTAAGTAATCATAAATTATTTATAATAAACCATACAGGTTTATTTCGTTGCATGTTTAACTCATTAATATCATCCAAATATTTTTATTGTGGTGCGCTAATTTTCTTTTTTAATTGTATGTGAAAGTGAAATAATAATTAGTTGATAGGGGAGGGATTAGCCAAGTGGTTAGCGCGTTGGACTCCCACGCGGAGGTCCCGGGTTCGAGCCCAGTGCTACCCTTAGATTTTTTCTTTCTCGGAGCCTCTACAGTTGACTGTTCGGTGATGGACAGTGTTGTCTGTAGCGAGAGAACACTGTCCGGAGATCGGCAGTGCACTGAGAAGGCTCCGGGCGCTAATGACCATAGATGTTGAAGCGCCCTTAAATTTAAAAAAAAAAAAATAGTTGATAATAAAATCACTAATCAGGAGGAAGATGTTCCGAAATAATTCCAAGCGTTCTTTTTAAATTAAAAGGCTCAAATACTAAGAAAAGTATTATTTCAAATTTAAATGAACAGTTAGAATATATATTCATTTTCAAAGGGGGCTGAACCGTTGCGTTGGGCCCCGCGCTTCCTAGAACCCGCCATATTAGTATTGCATTGTTCTTGTAGTAGAACAGGATCACGCTGTGTACGTACATACTTTCCCAAAATTTGGCTTCTGATATTAGGTAATTAAAATTCTATTAATAGCCTAGTAATTAAATTGTAATGTGTTGTTCAGTCATGAATAGTTTTCCTACTAAATAATAAGTTCTGCAAATCATAAACTGACTGCTTCTAATTATGTGTAAGGTTCAAATGAGCGGGGTAATGAAATCTATGGCTTTCTAGGAAACCACAATATATTTAAGTTGCACTGGATTTCGCTTTGGAGTACTCCCTCTACTGCTATGAAATATTATCAGTTTCTATGGGTGGATTAAAGCACGCCAGCTAAATTGGCATTTCATTTTTAAAAATATCCCATCTTACCATTATAATACAATGAAGATTTCGCCAAGCTGATAGTAAAATATTTGGCGTAAACATTCCGCACGACTTTAGTTTATAAAACTATAAATAACCAATTTTCTTCAAACTTATAATTTTTACTAAATGTTTATTTGTCTTCAGTGTTTGAACTCATTGGAAGAATCTAAACATATTTAATTCTAATTAATATTAATTAAATAATACAATTGTATAATAAACTAAAATAGCACTTTAGAGGAAAATAACCCCACTCCTCTCCCAAAAGCACCTTAAATAAATTTTCTGTGAGAAATATTTCAATTAAAAGTAGCTCTTTATACTATGTTTAGTTTAAATGTCAAGTTTAAAGAGAATTGTTGAAGCTGTTTTCGATAAAATCGCAGAAAATTGAAAAATATGTCAGTAAATACGCATTTTCGGTCAAGCGAGTTTTTCAAACTCAGAATTTTGGCAACATATTAAATTCTAATTAATATTATTTAGACGGAGGACATTTAGTAAACAAAATTGGCATTTTATAGGAAAACATAATCCCACTCCTTCTCTAAGTACCGCCTTAAATAAATTTTTCAGAGAAATGTTTCAAATAAAAGTTGTAGCTCTTAATATGTGAAGTTGATACGAAAAAATTTCAAGAAAATCGTTTGAGCCATTTTCGAGAAAACTGCAAAAAGAAATTGAAAAATGCATCCAGTAAAGTAAAGTGGTAGTTCCGAATTGATATTTTGACAGATAACTAACTTACTGACGGATCCTGTAGTCATACCTAAATGGAATGCCAAGTTTAAATTTATCTACGAATTTTCGTTTTTGAACACGCACGCACACTAATTTGACATGATTACAATAGGTACTTCCTTTACTAAAGAGCAAGTGAAAGTAAAAAAATAGAAATTTCAATGATGCCTTAATATTTGCAGTTGAAAGCCTATTATTTTTTAAAATGCAATATTTTCCAAGCACTATCTTACTATTCCATAAATAATCCATAATTTAATAAGTAGTTGCGTCCAAAGTATCAAGTTAAAGGAGGTACGGTAAATTATTGAATTTTGAGAAAAACAAAAATCAAATAAACTCTGAGATGTCGAAGCCGTGGCTAAAATTGGAGATGATATAACGGAATATGTGTTTATTTAATGATTTCAAAACTCAATTGTGTACATTTCTGAACGATTAATTTACTTAGCAATTTTCTCTTTTAATCTGTTTCATCACTTCTAAACATAAATCAGAAAATATGGCCAAGATTGGGATTTTTCATACAAATACTTCTTGAATTTCAAAAGAAAACTTTAATAATTAATTATTTTAAAGAAAAATTACAATATTATACATGTCCTTGAAAACAGGAAAAAGAAATGTAGGTATGAAATATATTTCTTCACATTGCAGCTATCATGCCTTTAATATTATGGGAACTGCCTTGACAAAAGGTAGTATCTATTAAAACTAATAATTGGCTTCCATCACCTATTATTTTAATGTCCTTGAATAATTTATATTAAATATTATAAATTAAATGTAAATGAAATTCGTATCCATTTATATTATTTTTAATTAGTATTAAAAAAAAAAATACAAATATCCTAATGATTTTTTTATGATGAAAGCAATTTTATTATCAATCAACTGAAAAAAATATTCTATCCCTTAAACAAATCAGAAAGATATATATACCCCACTTTCGTGTTTTATTTTTTTCTTAAAACTCTCGGGTGTAAAAGCGTACATGAAACCTTTTAAATCAAAACATCCGCAATCTTTATCATTTTATAAAAAGTAGAATAAAAATTAACAAAATAATCAAATTTATTAATCTCGAGATTTGCTTATGTTATTTTCATATATTTTGTCTTAAGTAATTTTGTATTTTTAGATAGTTTGTCATTGATTTGATACTAAGTGATAAGTAAATCATCTTAGATTGAAAAGTTAATGTTTTGTTCTATTGTCTTTGGATACTGCTTAATGTATACAACTTAATGAACTAACTCAAGATTCACAAGTTAATTATTCCGAAAGTATGGTCAAGATAGTTATTCTTCTTTACACAATTCTCACTACAGTTCTTTGCAATTATTATTATTTTTTTTTTAACAAAATCTGAACTGACAATCC